>SJYX01009860.1:82992-154310 GCA_006410675.1 Oreotragus oreotragus
AGCCTGGTGGGCTGCAGTCCATGGGGTCGCTAACAGTCGGACAGACTGAGCGACTTCACTTTCACTTTTCTCTTTCATGCATTGGAGAAGGAAATGGCAACCCACTCCAGTATTCTTGCCTGGAGAATCCCAGGGATGGGGGAGCCTGGTGGGCTGCTGTCTATGGGGTCACACAGAGTCGGACACGACTGAAGTGACTTAGCAGTATCATGTTCCTTTACCTGTTGAGTATTTCTCTGCCTTTTCATCTTGTTTAAATTGCTGTGTTTGGGGTAGCCTTTTTGTATTCTGGCAGTTTATGCTTCCTCTTTATTGTGGAGGTTCCTCCCTGTGGGTGGGGTTGGACAAATGGCTTGTCAAGGCTTCCTGCTTAGGGAAGCTTGTGTCGGTGTTCTGGTGGGTGGAGCTGGATTTCTTCTCTCTGGAGTGCAATGAAGTATCCAGTAGTGAGTTTTGAGATGTCTATGGGTTTGGTGTGACTTTGGGTAGTCTGTATATTGAAGCTCAGGGCTAAGTTCCTGCATTACTGGAGAATTTGCCTGGTATGTCTTACTCTGGAACTTGTTGGATCTTGGGTGGTGCTTGGTTTTGGTGTAGGTATGGAGGTTTTTGGGTGATCTCTTATCAATTAAGGTTCCCTGGAGTCAGGAGCTCTCTGGTGTTCTCAGGTTTTGGGTTTAAGTCTCCTGCCTCTGGTTTTCAATCTTATTCTTACAGTAGCCTCAAGACTTCTCCACTCATACAGCACCAATGATAAAACATCTAGGTTAATGGTGAAAAGGTTCTCCACAGTGAAGGACACCCAGAGGTTCACAGAGTTGCATGGAGAAGAGAAGAGGGATAGGGAGATAGAGGTAACCAGGAGGAGAAGAGGGGAAATCAAAAGGGGCGAGAACAATCTAGCCAGTAAACAATTTCCTGTGTGCTCTCCACAGTCTGGAACCCTCAGAGAGGTTCACGGAGTTACACAGAGAAGAGAAGAGGGAGGAAGGAGATAGAGGTGAGCAGAAGAAAAGGGGGAATCAAAAGGAGAGAGACAGATCTAGGCATTACTCTGTTCCCTAAGTGTTCTCCACAGCCTGGAACACACAAAGAGATTCACAGAGTTGGGTAGAGAAGAGAAGGTGGCGGGGGAGATAGAGGTGACCTGGGGGAGAAAAAGGAGAGTCAAAATGGGGAGAGAGTAATCAAGCCAGGAGCCAGACTTCTAAGTAAAAATGGGTACTGAAGATTGGATTCTTAAAAGTACAAAACTGATAACAAATACCATAAAGCAAAGATTAAAAATCTAGAGTAGAGGTTAGACTCTCTCAAAAATACAATATTAAAAAAAAAATCACAAAAAGTATAAGAAATATATATTAAGTTTGCTTTTAAAATAGTTTTTTTTTTTTAAGCAAGGCAATAGTAGGTTATAAAAAATGAAACTTAAAGGAATAATAGAGGACTTAAAAAAAAGAAAAAAAATTAAATAATAGTAAAAATATTTCTAGGAATTTCTCTGGAGCTGTTGCGGGCAGTGTGGGGCCAGTTAGAGGTCAGTTCAGTTTCAGATAGTTCCTTGTTCCAGCTTATACTTCTCAAGACCTATAGGCCTCTTCCAATGTATCTGGTGTTAACTACAGGGATTTTAATCTGTTGCACCTGTCACTTCCAAATTGGTTCCCTCAGTTTATTTGGCTTCTTCTGTTTGCAGGTCTCTTCAGTGTCTAATTTCCACCCTGACACAAGGGGGCGAAGGTGGTCTCTTGTTTAGGCTCACTTGTTCGTTCATGTTGTGGGGAGGGAGGAACACTGCAAACAAATATCACTGGCGTGTGTGGGGCGTGCTCCCAGTGTCTGGCCACACTGGGTTTGCCCCCACTCACGGCTTGTGTGCTTTCCTAGTCTGCACTGCTCTGGCTCCAGGTTGCTCTGCAGGGAACAGGCCCTGGGTTGCAGGCACTTCCCAGGTCTAAGCCACTCAGATTCAGGCTCTTGGTACTCCACAAAGGCACAGACTCTGTGGGCCTGTGTTTTGTGCCCTTCCCTGGTCCGAGCAGTTCAGGCGACCAGGTGCTTTGGAAGCGCACTCTCCGCAGGCGGCGAGTACCTCTTATCACTTCCCATCCCAGCTGCTCGGATTCCTGGGTTGCAGTGGGTGTGCCCATCTCCAGTGTGCCATGTGTCTCTTCTGTGGAGCTGATCTCTGGCTGCAACCTTCCTGGCACATGTCATTCATCTCCTTTTGAAGACAATGGGCTGCTTTCCTGGGTGCCTGAAGTCCTTTGCCAGAGTTCAGAAGTTGTTTTGTGTAATTTTCTCAGTGCTCAAATGTTCTTTCGATGAATTTGTGGGGGAGAAAGTGGTCTCCCCATCCTATTCCTCCACCATCATAGGACCGTCCCTATAACAACTTTCAACCTCATATCTTCTGAAATTGATAGTGAAAAAAATCTTTTCAGATTGACAAAATAATTTCCCAGAAAGAGACACACTAAAATAAATATTAAAGGATGTTCTTCAGGTACAATGAAAAGTTTCCATCTGAGATGGAAACTTAGAAATGTAGGAAGTCATTAAAAGCAATGGAAAGCCTAAGTATTAGGGAGCCTGGCTCCATGTTTTGATGTTTGAATGCTAAAAGTTTTTAAACTACCCCTTCTCTCTCTTGACTTTCTGCTCCATATCTGAATGGGTTAAGAAAAAAGTCTGGGTATTCCCTCTGGTACCAGTGTGAGATTTGAATGATTTAGGCCCCTACTTACACACAAACCCTCATGTTAGCCCACCCTCTAACCACTATAAAAACTCCAAGCTAGTCTACCTTACCTTCCTCCTGCAAAACCTGTATGCAGGTCAAGAAGCAACAGTTAGAACTGGATATAGAACAACAGAATGGTTCAAAACTGAGAAAGGAATATGTCATGGCTGTATATTGTCACCCTGCTTATTTATCTTACATGCAGAGTACATCCTACTAAATGCCAAGCTGGATGAAGCACAAACTGGAATCAAGATTTCCGGGAGAAATATCAATAACCTCGAATATGCAGATGACACCACACTTAGGGCAGGAAGCAAAGAGGAACTAAATAGCTTCTAGATGAAAGTGAAAGAGGAGAGTGAAAAGGCTGGGTTAAAATTCAACATTGAAAAAACTAAGATCATGGCATCCGGTCCCATCACTTCATGGCAAATAGATGGGCAAACAATGGAAACAGTGAGAGACTTCATTTTCTTGGGCTCCCAAATCACTGGAGATGGTGACTGAAGCCATGAAATTAAAAGATGCTTGTTCCTTGAAAGATAAGATATGACCAACTTAGACAGCATATTAAAAAGCAGAGGTATTACTTTGCCAACAAAGGTCCATATAGTCAGAGCTATGGTTTTTCCAGTAGTCATGTATGGATATGAGAGTTGGACTATAAAGCTGAGTGCCAAAGAATTGATGCTTTTGAACTGTGGTGTTGGAGAAGACTCTTGAGAGCCTCTTGGACTGCAAGGAGATCCAACCAGTCCATCCTAAAGGAAATCAGTCCTGAATATTCACTGGAAGGATTGATGCTGAAGCTCCTATAATTTGGCCACCTGATGTGAAGAACCAGCTTATTAACAAAGACTCTGATGCTGGGAAAGATTGAACACAGGAGGAGTATGGGATGACAGAGGATGAGATGGTTGGATGTCATCACCAACTCAATGGACATGAGTTTGAGCAAGTTCTGGGACATGGTGAAGGAGAGGAAGCCTGGAGTGCTGCAGTCCATGGGGCTGCAAAGAGTTGGAAATGACTGAGCTACTGAACAACAATAAGTGTCATCTTCCTATTCTCCCAAATTTTTGAGACCATCTTAGATCTGCCCTGCTCTTCTCAGTCAGCTTCATTACATAAGTAATAAACATTTTCATACCCTGTTTAAATGTGTATGGCATCATCAGTATTGAAAACTAAACAAATTTTTGGCTGAGTGGTTATTCTATTTTTGAAAACTGACTGTAATAGCTAAATAAATGAATAAAAAAGATTATTGGCTATGTAAGAGAGTCATAATCAGGTTTTGTTTGGCTTGAAATATATACATAAATAAGATACATACCAAATAATAGCATTTATACTTAAAAGGAAGATACATAAAATTAAATCAATCTAAGTAAAATGAAGGTGAATGAAATTATTTAATGTCTTTGATCTACTTTCATATCCTGGGTAGAGTGTGAAAGAACCAATTGATAACTAGATTTTCATAAGCCAAGAATATATGCTATAGTAAGTAAGCCAACCACTTAATAGTAAGGGTGTATAACTTTGTGGGAAATAGAAGGAAAATAGAATAATAAAAATTTATCAATATAAATGAAGTTGAGAATGAAGAGGAAAGAACAAAGCAGACAGAATAGAAAGCTCATAATAGAATGGTAGGTTTAAACTCAAATATCAGTAAGTATACTAAATATAAAGAGCATAATATTCCAATTAAAAAATAAACATTATCAGATTGCATTAAAAACACTATTCTTTTTGAGAGAATATCTAAAATCTACTGACATAAAAAGACTGTCAGTAAAAAAAAGTTCCATTAAGTAAGTTTGTATAACCATAATATCAGAAAACAGAGCTTAAGGAAAAAGTAAGCATATTTTATGGAAAATTCTGTATGTTTTTGTGTCTAATAACATAGCTTTGCAGGGGGAGAAGGGGACAACAGAGGATGAGATGGTTGGATGGCGTCATCCACTTGATGGACATGGGTTTGAGTAAGCTCCGGGAGTGGTGATGAACAGGGAAGCCTGGTGTGCTGCAGTCCATGGGGTCGCAAAGAGTCAGACTCCACTGAACAACTGAACTGAACTGAACATAGCCTTCAAAGGCTATGTGCAACTGACAGCAAAAAGGGATAGATAAACACACAGTTATAGTGAAAGGTTATAATATACTTCTCTTTGTAATAAAAGCAAATAGAAAATCAGTTTGGATAAAGTGGAAAGACATGAAGAGTAAATGACCTAATTAACATGTATAGAATCATACAGACAAAAACTGAATCACACACATTCTTTTTACATACACATGGAATATTTCAAAAAATGTATCATATTATGAACCAAGTAAGGTTCTACAAATTTCAAGCAACCAAAGTCATGCAAAGTATATTCTAGGGTCACAATGCAATTATACTAGAAATTGGTATCAGATATTTCCCTGGAATATTTCTGTTAATTTAGAAATTAAGAAATATATGCTTAAGTAAATTAGGGCTCAATGAAGAGAATATATTGAATACTATAAAATATTTTAACTGAAGATTAGAAAATTACTATGTATCAAAATATGTAGGATATGGTGCCACGCTTAAAGAAAATTTAAAGCTTTAAAAAGTATGAATTCAAAAGGACAAAAAGCTAAAAGCGAGTTATGCATCTATCTTAAAAAGTTAAAAAACAATAAAATAAAATCCAAAGAAAATAGAGGGAAGGAAGAAATAAAGGTAACAGCAGAAAATGATATAAAAAATAAATAACAGAAAAGATCAACAAAATTCAGATATTATTTCTTTTAGGATATTAGTAAAATTTTAAAAACTTATGTTGATATTAATGAAAGAAAAAGAGAAAGGCATGAAAAAATCAGTACCAGCAACAAAACAGGGACATCATTATGATCAGTATGGATTATATAGATCTGGAAAAGTTTACAGTAAGGTAATATGAACACCTTTTTGCCAATTTTGAAAATGTTTAAGTAATGGAAATTTCTAACAATACAATTTTCCAAAATTAACACAAAAAGAAGTAAAAAACTTGAACAGCCCTATTTTCTTTAATATAATTTCTTATTTTTAATAGTGAATTAACCAAACAATAAACAAATCCAATGCAATCCTAGAAATAAATCCAAATTCTTCCAGAGAATAGAAAAAAAGGAGTACTTCCTATCTTCTTTCATAAAACAGAACACTTTGATAATAAAACTTGACAAGGATATTAAGATAAAAGGAAAATTACAGGTAATTATATTCATATCCATAGATGTAAAAATGTTAAACTCAGCAAACTGAAACCAGTAATATATATTTACTAGTTTATATAGAATTTAAGATTGATATAATATTAAAACAGTGATTAGTGTTATTCATTACATTTGCATAAAAAAGAAAAATAATATGGTCTATATAAATGGAGACAAAGCATTTGATAAAATTCAGCAACCATTCATATATAATTAANGTAATATATATTTACTAGTTTATATAGAATTTAAGATTGATATAATATTAAAACAGTGATTAGTGTTATTCATTACATTTGCATAAAAAAGAAAAATAATATGGTCTATATAAATGGAGACAAAGCATTTGATAAAATTCAGCAACCATTCATATATAATTAAAAACCTTTATCAAACTAAGACAACAAGGGAACCTCCATAATTCAATAAAGGGAATGTATAAAAACAAATGGAAAAAAAACAACAACAAAAAACCCTATACCAGAAAGTCATATTTAACAGTAAAATGCTAGAAGCTTCTACTCAGAAATCTGGAAAAGAAAAAGAATGAAAGCAGTCACTAATTTATCTAACATTGTACTGGAAATACAGTGCAGCAAGGCAAGAAGAAGAAATATAAGGAACAATGAATAAAAAAGAAATAAAATCATCATTCACACAAAAATATGCATACATAGAAAATGAAAAAAATGTATAGATAAATTTTAAAATGTGTATGTGGGTTAGGGAATTGATGGGTACAACAACAATATAACCTTTTTAAAAAATACTTTTCTTCATATCAGCAACAAACATTAAAACAAAACAAACTTTTAATTAGTGCATAAATTACACAGGTGTTAGTTGCTCAGTCCTATCCACCTCTTTGAGACCACATGGAGTGCAGCCCACCNGGAATTGATGGGTACAACAACAATATAACCTTTTTAAAAAATACTTTTCTTCATATCAGCAACAAACATTAAAACAAAACAAACTTTTAATTAGTGCATAAATTACACAGGTGTTAGTTGCTCAGTCCTATCCACCTCTTTGAGACCACATGGAGTGCAGCCCACCAGGGTCCTCTGTCCATGGGATTTCCCAGCAAGAATACTGCAGTGGATGGCCATTCCCTTCTCTAAGGGTTCTTCCTGACCCAGGGATGGAACCCAGATCTCCTGCATTGTAGGCAGACTCTTTACCATCTGGGAAGCCCTTATAAATTATATACTTATATGTGAATATATTTATACTTAATAAAATACGTCAAATTCCTAGTAATAAAGTTAACTGAAAATACGAGCAAGATCTTTACAAAAAGGTATATAAAAAGAAAGACATTATAAAGTATTATGGAGAGAAATTAAAGATCTAAATAAATGGAGAATATATTATACTCATGGGCTGGACAACTCTATATTATACATTATATCATTTTTCTCAGCCTGATGTATAGGTTCAATGCAACCCAAGCCAAAATAGTTATTTTAGTGTTTGTGGTGGCTTGAAACCAACCATTTTGGAAATATTTAACCTAACAAATCAGAGATTTTTTTTTCCCTCTAGAGACCCCATTAGCCTGCACACTACTGAGCTTCTTCTAAAATTGATACAGAAATGAACAACAACAGCAAAGAACCAACCAATTAAAACAGATTTGAAGAATAAGAACAAAGTGGGAAGACAAGCTTTACCAGGTATCATGACTTATTATAAAGCAACAAGAGTGAAGGCAATACAGTAATAGTACTAGCAGAGACTAGACAAATAGAACAATGGAATAGAATAGAGATCTCAGGCACAGACCTCTGCATATTAGGGCATAATTTATGAAAAGATGGTACTACAGAGCTGTGAAGAAAGAATAGTGTTTTCCATAAATGATGATGTAAATAGAAAATTGTACCCTATCTAACAGCTTATTCAAAAATTAAGTTCCAGGTGGATTATAGATTTAAATATGTCAGACTAAACAACAAAGTTGCTGGAAAATAATATAGAAATATATTTTCATGACCTTAAGATAGGAAATACCTTTTCTCTCTGCTCCATATAATTCTGTATTTTTAGAACCACATCCATATTTTCATGTTTAATCATATGTAATAAAACATCTTACATGATGCCACTTCCGAGTTTATACCTCTAACCTAGATTTTCACCCAACTCCAGACCTATTCTTTTTTTTTTTTTCCTGTATTTGATCCCTTGATTTATTGTTATTGGTTACTAAATACTTTAAAAAAATTTTTATTTATTAATTGAAGAATAATTGCTTTACAGAATTTTGTTGTTTTCTATCAAACCTCAACATGAATCAGCCATAGGTATACATATGTCCCCTCTCTTTTGAACCTCCTTCCCATCTCCTTTCCCATCCCACTCTTCCAGGTTGATACAGAGCCCCTGTTTGAGTTTCCTGAGCCATACAGGAAATTCCCATTGGCTATCTATTTTACATACGGTAATGTAAGTCTCCATGTTACTCTTTCCATACATCTCACTCTCTCTTCCTAGACTTATAGATATGGAAACAGGAAATACTTCTTAAAACAACAAAAAGCACTTATTTTAAGCAATAAAAATGATTATATTAAAATTAAGAACTTCTTATTAAGTGATAACCAACTCGTATCTTAGCAACAAAAGTAGTATCTAGAATATATAGAGAAAATAAATATGAAAAAGCAAAATGACCAAATAGAAAAGGGCAAGAAATATGAACAGATACTTTATAGAAGAGGATATCCAAATGTCCAAAAACATATCGGGAGGTGTTCATTTTCATTAAGAATCAGGACCATGCAAATTAAAGCTATAATATGATATCACTACACATATCACCAGAATGACTGAAATTTAAAATGACTGATAAGTATAAATTAGGATTTGAAGCAATCATATAATAGAAATTGGTAAAACTATGAAAGTAGTTTTCATCATCACCAGTTTCAACATCTTGTAAAGCTGAATTAATCAATAATTCTATCCTTTCACTACATATCCTACAGAAATGTGTGCATATACATCCCAAGGGACATATACAAGAATGTTCAAATCAGTATTAATGTTAATAGTTGAAAACTGGAAGGTGTATAAATATCTATCAACAACAGAATAAATAATGGCATATGCAGCAATATAATGCTATGCAGCAATGAAAATGAAGAAACTAGAGCTACATCCAACATCATGGATGAATCTCATAAGCAAAATCTAAAACAGCCAGGCACAAATAATACATAATACACAGTTCCATTCACAAATAATTTAAATCATCATCAAAACTAACTTGCTGGTATTGAGGAGTGCATCTTAATATATAAAAACTAAGGAAGAGCATAGAACCAAGTACAGCAACAATTAAGATAGTGGTTCTTTGTGGGGCAGCAGAGGGTAGAGATTGGTAGGCAAATGCAGAGTTTATGGTAATACTTTTTTTTTTTTTTCTTGATTTGGTGGCAGTTACATGGGTGTTTGTTTTTTGACAAGTCATTAAACTCTATATCTTCTTTTATGTACATTTTTGTGTATATGTTTTATTTCCCAGTTTTAAAAAAGTTAAGAAATATTCATCTCTGTATCATCTAAAACCATCTAATGTGTCATATGAATCCTATTCGTTGAAAGCAGCCAACATCTTTTAGTTGACTCACTCCTTTTTATGTATTTCTTTTCCATAACTGTAATTATTTATCATAATATAGAAGGTACATAATAAATACTGAAATAAACATATATCTTTTAAAATAAAAAACTAGTCATTTATAAATCACTTAAAATTATCTCAGATACCACCAGTGGCAATTTAGGAAGCACTACAGCAGGGTTAGATTGCCTCTGCTTTAATTTATCTGTTCCCCCAACCTTATTATCATCAGGATCAGACTCATGAAAAAGAATGAACCTGTGCCTGTTGGTCCTCCTGCCTTAGACTCATAGGGACAGACCATCTCTACTACCTCTAAAGCCTGGCCCTGACCCTGGTCCAAAGATCTCAGCCAAATCTTAATCTATTCTTAAAACTAGATAAGAAATACTAGAGGGGTTCCTAGGGGAGATCACAAAGATAAACCCATCAGGCAGGAGGAAATGATATAAGTCATTGTCTTCGAAAGTTGATTAGCATTACTTTCAGTTTGTTTTCCATTACAAAAAGCAAAACAAAACACATTTCTAGTTTTAGGGTAGTTCCAGAAAGCACTTCATAAGAATCCTTTGGAAATTTCAAGTTATTTGGAGAAACCTTGAAAAATTTACTGAGGTCAAGTTATTGTTAACAGCACAAATGCTTATATTTACCCTCCATCTCAATGATCTTTGCTTGCTTTGTGTCTTAAAATCACCATCTAAACCAATATACTCAAATTTCAAGGTTGAGCCTTGATGTATTGATAGTTGCTTTACACGAGTTCTTGAAATGGATTAACATTTAGTAGATTCACTCTGTATGCTACCATTTGTCTCCTATCTCAGTAGGATCTTTTCCTAGTCACCAAATATGTAGCTTTTGGAGAGATGCAAATAGTCATTTGGGAGCTGATTTTCCCTTTCCCTCTGCGTCTGTCCCTGTGCCTCTGCCTCTGTCTCATCCACACACAGATTATCATTTACAGTTACAAAACTAACAAGATGCTATTTTCTTTAGCATACAAATCAGGAACCTAGAAAACATATGTACAAGCAACTTGACAAGTGACCACTCTGATTGTGTCACTTACCTAGACAACAATTCCATATTTTTATGCCAACCTATAATTTACTAATTGACAAACACATTTGTATTTGTACATATATATATATGAATTTGTCTTCTGTATGTATGAATGCATACATACACTGTTATGCTTAATTAAAATATTAGCAATATTTTCCCCATTCCCCAGAAAGAGGCATTATTATTTTCCTTATTCTATAGGCAAGGGTTAGGGAATGTAAGTAATGTTCCAAGTAGTAGATGGTGTACAGCAAAGCCAAGACTGAAACCTGGTCTTCTGAGTGTCAACATCATGCTTTTTTCCAAAGTGTGTTAAGACTTGGCACAATGTTGAATACATAATAGGTACACACAGTAATTGGTTGAAAATTTAAAACTACTTAAACATTCACTTTGAAATAAGAACAAACAGAATCTATATAGGGCAGGCTGATCTGTGTAATTGACTAGCTCTAAAAGTATGTATTACTGTCATAGTTTGGGTTCCCACTAAGCAGAGACAGAGACAAGCCCTTGGGTGAAGGAGATGAGTTCAGGAAGGAAAAGGGAGGAAACAGGGTGAGTGAGAGATGGTAAGAAGAAAAGACCAATATCAAATGCATGGCTGTGGAAACTAGGGACCTGACTTGCCAGACCACATGAAAACTGTTCAGAATGCCTCAAAGATGGGAGGTTTAAGCATTCACAGACTTTTCATCCTCTGGCTAGAAGTGGCAATCCACTCCAGTGTTCTTGCCTGGAAAATCCCGTGGACAAAGAAGCCTAGCAGGCAACAGTCCATGGGGTCTCAAAGAGTTGGACACAATTGAAGTGACTTAGTACCCAGAACAAAACTGTGTGTATGTTTTCAGTCATGTCCAACTCTTTGTGACCCCATGGACTGTCGCCTGCCAGGCTCCTCTGTCCATGGAATTCTCCAGGCAAGAATACTGGTGTGGGTTGCCACTTCTGTCTCCAAATTCTCTGTATATTGAACAAACTCCAAACTCCACTCCTCACTCTGACATTTTAAGACCTCTGTGATCTTATCCCAAATGAACTGCCAACTAATTACTGTTTTATTCTACATCAAGAATCCTAGAATCCAATGAAACAGAACTCATCACTGCTCTCTTTAAAATTCCAATTCTGTTTCCTTACCTTCTTCACCCATGTTCCTTCTAGTTCCTCTACTGAGCATGTTCAACTCACTTTCCACACTCTTCTGGTGCTTTTTTTTTTTTTTTTCCATTTTACTTTATTTTACTTTACAGTACTCTATTGATTTTGGCATACATTGACATGAATCTGCCACGGGTGTACACGAACTCCCAAATGGGAAGGTTTTAGGAGACAATTCACAAACTTCAAAATTATGCAAAATGCAAATCTCTTCATGTCTTGATAAGGAAAGTAACAAAATAACTTAAAAGAACTCCCTTGCAGTGGTCAGAAATACATTTTACTCTGTTTTAAGTTCAGAATGTTGGCAAAATGTCAAGTCTGTTCATAACAAACTTTTCTCCTCCTTAAGACTCATTTCTCTTGCATTTCCAGAGAAGTACTTTTCAGAAGGAATTCTGAAATTCTCTCGGACAGTCACCTCCTGCTCAGCCTTCCTGTACTATTCCCCAGAAAACAATTAAGCTTCTTCTCTCTCTTTCAGAGGGGCTAGTAGGAAGTTGTTGCTTCTGTCTCCTTTCTTGTGTGAGAATTTCTATTCCTGATTTCCTCTCTGCCTCCCTCCTCTCCAGTCTCAGCCATCATTTGATTCTGTACAGAAAACACTGTCAAACATCAGTGGCCATCTGTAGGAAACATTTTCAATTGTATTTCCTGACCCTGTTTTTTCTAGCCTACGTTTAAACAAATATATGGACATAATAACCTGATTAGATGTCAGAGGCACCCTCTAATGTAATGTACGTGTGTACACAAACACACTTTCTGTTTAGAACTTTTAAGTTACTACCTACTTGTGGACTCACATTTTTACTTTTGATCTGCTCTCTTCAGATTAGCTAATTCGTGACCCGTGAAACCACTCTGAGCAAGGTTGCCAGAGGGAGTCATCTTGATATCATCACGGCGCTTCCAGACAAAAATCAGGCAGTTTGTGAAAGGGCCAAAGGTCCAGGATGTAGGAAAGGATTCACTGCAGCAATGTCTCCAAGGAGGGAACAGGGGGAGAATGCCACCTCAATTTTGTATTCTTTTGTTGATCTCCTTTTGGATCTGTCAAATGAGATGCTGAGTTGAGCCTTCTCCTTCCTAGAGCTCAACAATCAAAGTGAAGATGCCACAAACAGCCCCAGGACAAAGGAGATAAAGCCCAAAGGAGATAATGTAAGGAGGAAGGCATGCAGTGCCTACGGAATCCATTACTGGATATGGCCCAACGGGGGCAATGAGCAGAGTTTTATCACTACAAAATAGCAGTCTCCTTTTTCTAACCTCTGGGTGATGAAAGACTTCACAAGCCTAGATGTGTGTAAAATGAGTAAACAAGGCTGATTGCACTCATGTTGACTTGTTTTACACCTGTGTTTATGAGTTAGAATAGGTGTGCTATAAACCATGAATCATGGGCTCTAATTATAATAAAACGTTGTCATCCATGTCTTCACAAAGTGAGGAGGGGTTGATAATACATTAGGGTGTGGCAGAAAACAGGAACTGGGGAGTCAAGCAATTCTAGATTTTAACCTTACACTTGCCACCTAAGAGCTTAATAACCTTAGACAAGTCTTTGAGCTTCAGTTTTCTCATTTAGAAAAAACAGAGGTGAGAATGTTTATTTCACATGTCAGACATAAGGTGGAAATGAGGTGACATAAATGCAAGTGCCTGGTGCAATACAAGAACATGGTATTGCTCACAAGCTGTTTCTGCTCCTCTCCACACTTGCCCTCCATCGTCCTCCACAGTATACCATTTCTATGATATGTAGGGGTCTAGGGTGGGTACCATCCTCCTCACAGGGATCTGGGAAGGACTAACAAGATAACAGAAGTATCCAACAGAGAGCTTGGCCCTGATCACTCAGTAAATATTTGTTCCTGTTCTCCTTCAACTCATGAGCTAATTTTGACCAAGAACCTCTAGGCAAATATGTAATCAAGGCCTTTAGAACTTGTCTATACATCCAGTTTCTTCTGTAGGAAAGCAGTATGTCATCTTGGAGGTTGGTCATTTATCCTCCTCATCTCATACCTGCACCAAAGAACTGATGCTTTTGAACTGTGGTGCTGGAGAAGACTCATGAGAGTCCCTTGGACTGCAAGGAAATCAATCAGTTCTAAAGGAAATCAGACCTGAATATTCATTGGAAGGACTGATGCTGAAGCTGAAGCTTCAATACTTTGGCCACCTGATGCAAAGAGCTGACTCATTAGAAAAGACCCTGATGCTGGGAAAGAATGAAGGCAGGAGGAGAAGGGGGTGGCAGAGGATGAGATGGTTAGACAGCATCAATGACTCAATGGACATGAGTTTGAGCAAACTTCAGGAGATAGCGAAGGACAGGGAAGCCTGGCGTCCTGCAGCCTATGGGGTTGCAAAGAGTGAGGCACAACTGAGCAACTGTACAACAAATTGAACAACATCTCATACCTAATACCTATTCCAGATTTAGAAAACAAAAAGTTGGTGATGATCCTTTAGTCATTTGATACACAAAGTATGTTTGGTGGAACCACAGCATCAGCATCATTTGGGAAATTGTTGGAAATGCAGACTCTTGGCCCCACCTCAAACCTGCTGAAACAGAATCTGCATTTTTACAACATCCTTGAGTAGATGCACATTAAAGTCTGAGTTGCATCACTCTGGCCAAAACTCTGTAACACCTAAAACTGTAAAACAACCCAAATGCTACTTATTCAACCGTAAAATGAAAAAAAAAAGTCATATGTTAGAACTGAGTAGACAAAACCTACTTTCTTGCTTTAATGTCTTTTTTGTATCAAGAGTAAATACTGCTGACACTAATGCATTAAAGAACTGTTCGTAATTTTGGGGAGAAGGTGATGTGGGTTAGTGGTGGTTGAGATCACAGGCTTAGCTGTCATACAGATATGAGTTTAAATCCCCTAGTTCTATTGACTAGCTGCATGAATTGGGGTAGTTCCTCATTTATAATATGGAACTGACAATAATACCCACAGGTCTTTGCAAAAATTAAAAAGTTATGATTATCAAGTAGGCAGCATACACTAAGCACTCAGAGAGGATGGAGGCAGTATCTATGAAATGATGTGAAGGGAAGGGCTTCTGAATATTCAGATTTCAAAACATGGATCTAATTGAACTACTGTGCTGCTCCACTGCTGATGTACAGAGGACCTCCATCCAGGCAGAATATGATCAGGAGCTTCAGCCTTCACAGGAGAATGAAATATACTTCAATAGTTTCTATTTTATTCTTCATTAATATCTGTTCTTTTTCATGCTTCTTCAGTTGCTTTTAAAATTATTCATTCATATGCTTAGTTTATTAATCCTTCTTTAATGAAAGCACTTAAATTTATGAATTTTACTCTGTATGAATTTGTTGCTGCATCTCACAAATTTTGAAATGTATTAATTTCATTAACAGTGGACATTTTCAGTTCTTTTTGAGAAATATATTTTTTAAATAGAGTGTTTAGTTTTCTTGCGGTTTGATACTGCTTCAGTTCAGTTCAGTCGCTCAGTCGTGTCCGACTCTTTGCGACCCCATGAATCGTAGCACACCAGGCCTCCCTGTCCATCACCAACTCCCAGAAGTGAAGTGAAGTGAAGTCGCTCAGTCCAACTCTTTGCGATCCCATGAACTCTACTGGGCTCCTCCATCCATGGGATTTTCCAGGCAAGAATACTGGAGTGAATTGCCATTTCTTTCTCCAGGGGGAACTTCCCGACCCAGGGATTGAACCCCACTCTCCCGCATTGTAGACGGGCGCTTTACTGTCTAAGCTACAAGGGAAGCCAACTCCCGGAGTTCACCCCAAGCTCATGTGCATCGAGTCAGTGATGCCATCCAGCCATCTCATCCTCTGTCGTCCCCTTCTCCTCCTGCCCCCAATCCCTCCCAGCATCAGAGCCTTTTCCAATGAGTCAACTCTTCGCATGAGGTGGCCAAACTATTGGAGTTTCGACCTCAGCATCAGTCCTTCCAATGAACACCCAGGACTGATCTCCTTTAGGATGGACTGGTTGGATCTCCTTGCAGTCCTAAGGGACTCTCAAGAGTCTTCTCCAACACCACAGTTCAAAAGCATCAATTCTTCAGCGCTCAGCTTTCTTCACAGTCCAACTCTCACATCCATACATGACCACTGGAAAAACCGTAGCCTTGACTAGATGGACCTTTGTTGGCAAAGTAATGTCTCTGCTTTTGAATATGCTCTCTAGGTTGGTCATAACTTTCCTACTAAGGAATAAGCATCTTAATTTCATGGCTGCAATCATCATCTGCAGTGATTTTGGAGCCCCCAAAAATAAAGTCTGACACTGTTTTCACTGTTTCCTCATCTATTTCCCATGAAGTGATGGGACCGGATGCCATGATCGTTTTCTGAATGTTGAGCTTTAAGCCAACTTTTTCACTCTCCTCTTTCACTTTCATCAAGAAGCTTTTTAGTCCTCTTCACTTTCTGCCATAAGGGTGGTGTCATCTGCATATCTGAGGTTATTGATATTTCTCCCAGCAATCTTGATTCCAGCTTGTGCTTCTTCCAGCCCAGCAACTCTCCTCTTTCACTTTCATCAAGAAGCTTTTTAGTCCTCTTCACTTTCTGCCATAAGGGTGGTGTCATCTGCATATCTGAGGTTATTGATATTTCTCCCAGCAATCTTGATTCCAGCTTGTGCTTCTTCCAGCCCAGCGTTTCTCATGATGTACTCTGCATAGAAGTTAAATAAACAGGGTGACAATATACAGCCTTGACGTACTCCTTTTCCTATTTGGAACCAGTCTGTTGTTCCATGTGCAGTTCTAACTTTTGCTTCCTGACCTGTATATAGGTTTCTCAAGAGGCAAGTCAAATGGTCTGCTATTCCCATCTCTGTTAGTAGAGTATAAAAATCCATATATGTTTAAACAAAAAGTTATCAGTGACAGTATTATTTCCTCTATATTTTTTTTCATCAAAATCTCAAAAAAAGGTCATGTCCATCTAAACTATAATTTCCCATGTTTCCCACTTACCCCACTGGCTTATCCATGCAAGACCCATTGAGCCACTGTCTTGGTGCACCAAATTCCTACCAGGGATATCAAACACTTTTTTCACCACCATCTGACTCAAACTGCCTGTATCTGAACATACCTTGTTTTATCAGCTAGTGCTTAGTATGTTTTCCTTGAACAAAATGTTAAATTCTGTCAGGAATGAGAGATGTGTTATCTGTGGTCTCTTTCCACATTTTACCCTGTGTTAAAGTGAGAACTATGTTTGCTGCATACATGATTGAGCCATTACTAGGTGGCTACAAATACAAAATTATGGTTTACTGTAATCATCTTGATTTATTTTAATGTAATTATTTTAATAAAATAATACAATAAATTGGAAAAAAAAAGACTTCTACTATGATTGTGATTTTTTAATGTGGAATTTTTAAGTTTCCTGATTTATGTATTTTATATTGAGTGCACCATGGTATCCCTATATCAGTTACAGTTTCTCTGGAATGTACATTTTATCAGTGTAAAATACACGTCTCTTTTTTTGCTGTTTTGTCTGTTATTACTACCCATTTTTCCATATTCCAGATTTTTCTTTGCCTTTCCTGTAATTTATAGCTTTTCTTTATCTTTCTACTTTAGGTATGTCTCATAAATATCAAGCAGTTTTATTATATTTTGAGACCCAATCTGAAATATTTGTTGTTTAATGGTGGAGCTTAACCCACACTTGCTGAAGTAACTGGTAGCATTTGGTCTAGCTTCTTATTTTGTATCTCTTATGATAACTCTTTTATATAGATTTACCATGTTGCTTAGATTTGGGTGAAATGATCTTTATATTTAGATTATAATAATTATTATTTTTGATATTTGTATTATATTTCAAAACCATATTAAAAATCATTCATTCACTAAAATATTCATTGAGTACCTACTATATACATCACACAGTTAGGACAAACTCTGCACTGACCAAAACAGACATGGTCCTTGTTTCTGGGGGATTTTTCTTAGAAGGTGAAAAGAGCAATAGACAACAAACATGCAGGAAGAGGTTCAGCCAGTGATAATTACTACATAGAGAAAGAAGGGCTGCATCCTTCAAATTGGGAGGTTAGGCGAGGTCTCTCTAAAGGGCAAACATCAATCTGATGAGAAACAGCCAATAGGCTGAAGATCAGTAATGATTCTCCTGAAACTGGGGAAAGGTAAGCCCTAGTGTAAAGACCCTGAGATGGAAAAGTTGATGGGTTTTTTAAAAAATTTATTTCTTCATTGGAGTATAATCACTTTACAATGTTGTGTAATTTCTGCTGTACAACAATGTGAAATCAGCCATAAGTATATATATATATTGCCTATATGTATATCCCCTCCCTCTCCCACTCCGGCCCATCCCACCCACATAGTGATCACAGAACACCGAGCTGAGCTCCCTGTTATACAGCAGCTTCCCACTAGTTACCTGTTTCACACATGGTGGTATATTATGTCAATGCTAGTCTCTCAGTTTGTCCCATCCTCTGAGTTGGTGAGTTCTGAAACACTGAAAGGAGCTGGTGCATATTAAAAGAGTGAGAAAGTGGGCAGTTATCAGATAAAGTAGGACTTCATAAATCACAAGGAGTATGGCTTTTAAGTGTGATGCAAAGTTCTTGTGGATTTTAAATTGTGGGGAAGGAGTAACATAATACAATTTTCTATTGTAAAAGCTCCCACTTCTGCTGTATGGGAAACTATTCTAGGAGAAACAAGAGCATCAGTAGGACAGGTGATGGAGACAGAGAGAAGTCATCAAATTCAGGGCATGTTTTGGATATTGAGATCACAGGACCTGCTGATGGTTTGAATTTGCAGTGGGTGAGTGGTAAGAACAAGAGGAGTATCAAATATTATATTTAGATTTTTATTTTTAGCAGTTGGGTAGATAATGGTGTGTGTTTACTGAAATGGAAATGCCTGGTGGGGGGACAGATTTGACAGACAGTGGACGAATTATGAATTCTGTTTTGACTACTTTAAATTTGACATTCCCATTGAGTACTGATGGATGATGTCCAAGAGTCAGTTGGGTATACAAATTTAGAGTTCTGGAGAAAATTCAAAGCAGCAATAGAGATAGGTTTCATTGTATATAATTGAAGAAAGAAGGTACCTAGGCCAAAGTCCTGGGGCACTCCAACAGCAGGAGGTTATGCAATTCTATTTGCAGGATATAACATAAATTCTGGGTTTCTGCTCTATTGGTCAATCTTTTCCACCTTTCTAGGTCTGAAACAGTTTTTTTCCTCCTAATTTACACTTCTTTGTTAATTTCAATAGAAATTTGGAAAGGAGGGACATTAAATACGTAGGTCCAAATAATCATCTTGAACTGGAAGTCAGTTGTAGAACAGTTAATTCTTCAGACTCAGAAAATAAACTGAATGACTGTTATCCATACAGTAAGTGTACTAAATTGAAAGTTTCTTGAAGAAAAGCAGTTGTTTTTTTTCCCCCATTATCTACACAATTCAACTCTTGAAATCTTTCAACAGAGCATCCAAGGACAAGGAAGTCTTTTGAACACAGTTGTCTGGTTCAATCAACTATTAGCTGAATGACTATGAACTACTTCTCTTCAACAACTTTTCTCTTCTTTAATAATAACAATAAGATAGTAATAATGGTCTAATATTACTACTAATACTAGTAATGTTTAACATACTACTAGTAAAAAATAATAGAATCAGTTAAAGGTGTCTTTCTTCTTTGGCTTGAATACAACAATGTCTGTAGAACGTTTAGCTTAGTGCTTGGCACAGGGTAAGAGTTAATAGATAGTGATTCTCTGAGCTCCACCCTGGGCCCCAGCTATTCTGGCAGAGGCCCTCTGTGTGACAGCAGAGTGTTGATGTGGTCAAAGAGGGAGCAGGGCCCAGATTCCAAAGTGCCTTGTAAACCAGAGTCAGGAAAGTGTATTTTATCCTTGTGAGAGGGGAAGCTACTAGAGATTTCTGAGAAGTGAAAAAATTTGGTTTATAGTCAGAAACAGTTTTGTTCACATTTATAGCCAGAGCTTACAGATCAATGCACTACACAGAATGTTTAATAAACATGTATAAATATACGTAGGAACATGCAATGCTAACGGATGTCAGTTTCACCTCTACTTATGTTCTTGACCGTTTTTTATGCAAGTTCCCATGCTGCGTGATTAAATGTGGTGTTAATGAAGTATTCTCCCACTCCAAACCACTCCGTGAGAGGGTCTCTACTCTTATTACTACTACTGAACAAAATAATGGAACTTAAAATTTACACCAAAGATAGTATTTCCAAACAGAAATGTCCATCTTTTAGATAATTAACAGTATTTTGGTATCACCTAATTTGTTACTTAGCAAAACTTCTCATTAAATTTTCCCTAATAAAAGATCTGATCATTTCTTAGTGAACATCATCCTTTGGGATAAAAAGGGAAAAGAGAATGCCTACAAATCTCTTTGGGTGTCAATAAAGTTCACACGAGAAATAATTATCCTATTATTCACCATACTCCTAAAGCTCTGTCTGGAAAACTGCATGCAATTTTGGGCTCTTTCTATGTTAAAAAAAATAAGATTGCTAATTTGGAAAGAATCCAAAGGGTAGTAATAATGACAAAAGGCTTGGAAAACATGCCATTAAACAGAGTCTAAGAGAATGGAGCAAAAACTGCCATTCGATCAGACAACAGATGAAGACAGAAAAGATTTTAAAATACCATGTGGAAAGAAACCTCCTAAAAAGATTATTTTTCTCAGTCCAGACACTTACATTAGCAGTTTAAAAAGGAGAATTAAATTATGAGCCATCCAAAGCTACATGTTCAGTCAGAAAATGTAATGGAAATGGGGAAGATGGTAAAATAACATCAGAGGACTCAGGATGTTGCCATGATCCTTCCAAATATCTCAGGCAATGGCTTCTTCCAAAGAACTCTTAAATCTAAATGCTGAGCAGGTACTGCTGCACATGAATTGACATAAATGGACAGGATGACAGTTCACTTAATATTAAACTTCATGGTTATTTGTCTATGTTCAAAGAGGAGAAAGGAGATGAACAAACATAAGATGACACTGTCTGTGTCCACGGAACAGCTACGGTTTTGGAGAGGAAATAGTATGTGTACAGATACCAAATAAAGAAGCTCGGGGAGGGGGGACTTCCTGCATATGGAAGCAGCCAGGTTCTAAAGCTCTCAGTTTGAATCCTAGTTACCATATTGCTTCAAGATTCATCCCAGGGGTCTGATGGGACAAGAAGGCCAGTCAGAATCACTTCTTTAAAATTCTGCCACAGATACATATACATGAATCACCTTGCTGTATACTTGAAACTAACACAACATTGTAAATCAGCTATTGTTGTTCAGTGGCTGTCATGTCTGACACTTTTGCACTCCATGGACTATAGCCTGCCAGGCTCCTCTGTCCATGAGATTTTGCAGCCAAGAATACTGGAGTGGGTTGTCATTTCCTTTACCACTGAGTCAACAGGGAAACCAAATTAACTATATTTCAATAAAAATTTTAAAAATAAAATAAAATTCAGCCTCAGAAGATATAGTTAATAGAATCCATGTGTCCTATGGGTCTGACTTCAACATTGTAAAACATTTGAATGAAGAGTAAACATAATTAATAGATTCCACTTGTCCTGTGGGTGTGACTTTAACATTGTAAATCATTTGAATGAAGAGTTAACATGTAGTCAAATATCTTGCTGTCAACCATTCAGGGGACTACGTAACCTTTCTTTCTTAGCTTTTCTGTCGTGATGGCTAAGTGTCAAGATGTTAATGTGCATAAAGTTGATACCCAGATTTATCAGCTAAGACATCAGGGCCCTTTACAACCAGGCCTTCAGCTTCTTTTCTAACTCTCTTTTCTCCTTCCACCCCTTCCTCTTATGATTCTCCCCAAATTCTAACTGGGAAAAATCCATTGTTCTCTAAACATACCCTTGTCCTGTCCTCCTTCTATGACAGCACCAACAGCATGTCTACCCACACATGCTCCCTTCCTCTCCAATCCCTTTATTCATGTCACTCCAGTACTCTTGCCTGGAAAATCCCATGGATGGAGGAGCCTGGTAGGCTGCAGTCCATGGGGTCGCTAAGTGTCGGACATGACTGAGCGACGTCACTTTCACTTTTCATTTTCATGCTGGAGAAGGAAATGGCAACCCACTTCTGTGTTCTTGCCTGGAGAATCCCAGGGACAGGGGAGCCTCGTGGGCTGCTGTCTATGGGGTCACACAGAGTCGGACATGACTGAAGTGTCTTAGCAGCAGTCATCTAGAAAGTCCCTAAGACTCTATGACTTCCATGAGTCACCTCATGAAAGGTGACTTTCACTTAGCCCTATTCTTCCCCAGTTTTGTCTTTATACCTCAAACCTGGATGCAGTGTTTATTTTCATTTCCTGCCCACTAGCCTATAAATCCCAGAGGTCAATATTATAGTAAATTAAGCACTACATTAATCATACTATATTTTACTCACTGTTATATTTTTCATACCACCTAGCAAAGTAAGTTTGGGCTTCCCTCATAGCTCAGGGCTTCCCTCATAGCTCAGTCAGTGAAGAATCTGCCTGCAATACAGGAGACCCGGGTTGGTTTCCTGGATGGGGAAGATCCTCTGGAGAAGGAAATGGCAACCCACTCTAATATTCTTGCCTGGAGAATCCCATGGGTAGAGAAGCCTGGTGTGCTACAGTCCATGGGGTTGCAAGAGGCAGACATGACTTAAGGACCAAACCAACAGCCAACAAAGGAAAGTAAGTGCAACTAAGTATCCAGTGAATGTCACTGGGTTACAGTAAAAGTGACAGGAGATAGTCATTAATTGGTAAATAGCAAGAGTGAATAAATTTGCCCAGTTAGAAGATCCTCTTAAGACTGTGTATACTTTTCTAAAATATGTGCTGTCATGGGAGAGTTATAAAGTAATGCATATGTATTTTATAAACTGGAAAAGGAAAAATTGAAAAAAGGAAAACATCACCATTACTCCATCATTCAGAGGTAGCCACTGATAACATTTTAATTTGTATATTTCCTCCTAGCTTTTTAAGAGAATTTTTACATAGTTGTTATTATACTCTATATATGTATCTATTTCCCCCCAAAGGTTATTAAAAGCTTTTGATAAGTACTTCTAATTACAGTATCAAATGCTATTGTTAAACCATATTTTACTTAACCATTCCCTAATATTGGACATTTAAGATGGTTTTCAATTTTTTTTCTAATTAAAATAATTCAATGCTGAATACCCCTGAGCAAAAAGAATTGTTTACCCATCTTTTCAGAAAATAGTGTTTAAGGGTCATTTAAGCTATTTTTTGCTGTAAATAATCTAGCTTGGTCTTTTAATGAGTCCCTGTATTTTTGTTTTCCTCAGCCCTGCTGAGATAATTTCCTGTCCGTTGAATCTTTGCTGCCCTGTTGACATTAGTTATGTTCTTGGCTTTTCATACTGTCCAGGTCATTTACTCAATCCCTTGCACTGGCTGCCTGGATACGTTCTGACAGATGCTTTCTAATGAAGCTGGACATATTCCATGGTCTCTAGTCACTAGTTCTTAATTGATAGGGATTTAGGGAAGATTTTTAAATGATTAAGTCTTACACTGACAGTCTCTTAGTTACTGTAAAATTTAAAAATAGTTTTACTTATTTTATAAATGACCTTATGTTGTAATATTTTTAATATTTAAAAGCACTTTTACATATAGGAATCAAGATTGCCAGGAGAAATATCAATAACCTCAGATATGCAGATGACACCACCCTTATGGCAGAAAGTGAAGAGCAACTAAAAAGCTTCTTGATGAAAGTGAAAGAGGAGAGTGAAAAGTTGGCTTAAAGCTCAACATTCAGAAAACAAACAGCATGGCATCTGGTCCCATCACTTCATGGCAAATAGATGGGGAAACAGTGGAAACGGTGTCAGACTTTATGTTTTTGGGCTCCAAAATCACTGCAGATGGTGACTGCAGCCATGAAATTAAAAGACACTCCTTGGAAGGAAAGTTATGACCAACCTAGATAGCATATTCAAAAGCAGAGACATTACTTTGCCAACAAAGGTCCGTCTAGTCAAGGCTATGGTTTTTCCAGTAGTCATGTATGGATGTGAGAGTTGTACTGTGAAGATAGCTGAGTGCCGAAGAACTGATGCTTTTGAAGTGTGGTGTTGGAGAAGGCTCTTGAGTCCTTTGGACTGCAAGGAGATCCAACCAGTCCATCTTAAACGAGATCAGTCCTGGGTATTCATTGGAAGGACTGATGCTAAAGCTGAAACTCCAATAGTTTGGCCACCTCATGTGAAGAGTTGACTCATTGGAAAAAACCCTGATGCTGGGAGGGATTGAGGGCAGGAGGAGAAGGGGACGACAGAGGATGAGATGGCTGGATGGCATCACCAACTCGATGGACATGAGTTTGAGTGAACTCTGGGAGTTGGTGAGGAACAGGGAGGCCTTGCGTGCTGTGATTCATGGGGTCACAAGAGTCAGACACGACTGAGCGACTGAACTGAACTGAACTTGCATACATTAGTTTTTATAAAAATAATAAGCAAATGTTATTAGTTCTTTACAGACAAGGAATCTGAGGTTCTGAGAAACCGAAAAAATCCCCCCCAAATCAACCATATTAGTTTTCTATTGCTGATGTAATAAATTACCACAAACCTAGCAGCTTTAAACATAACAAATTTATTACATTATAATTCTAGAAGCCTCAGTGGGCTAAAATCAAGGTGTGGCAAGGCTATATTTCTTTCTGGAGGTTCAGGGAAGAATTAGCATGCTTCCCGTTTCTAGTTGCTAGATGTTGCCCGTATACTTTGGCTCATGGCCTCTTCTTTATCTTTAAAACCAACAGGCTGATTCATTTCTTATATCATATCTGACACCAACTCTCCTACCTCCCTCTTTAGAAGGACCTTTGGGGTTACTTTGGTTTACTAAAATACTCCAGGATAAGGTCCTTACCTTAAAATTCTTGTCTAAATCACATCTACAAGGTTATTTGTTTTTGTTTGTCATGTAAGCTTACATATTAATAGGTTTTGAGGATTAGAATACAGATATTTCTGAGGGGCAATTAATCTACATAATACAACTACGCACATCAGAAGCAAAAGCTATAGACTTAATGTGATATTGCTACATTATATTAAGCAAAGTGAATAGAGAGCCCCACAATTTAACGACCACAAAAGCTACAATCCATACACCTACACAGAAAATCATTCTTAAGTAAGGGCATATTTGTAACACAAAGTGTAGGTTTCATGTGCCATACATTAATGTATTTGCCCAACTTAAAATGTATATTTATTCAATTTGGATAACTCCTTTTCCTATTGTATGGTAAATCTGAAACTGCTGTGTCTCTAAATGTACACAATAAAGGATTTTAAAAAATTACATCCTAATAGTAGTCATGCTTACTGCTCACACGTTGGTGTGGGTTAATTAGTATAATTAGTCTTATGTATATAAGACTGCCCAAAATGTCCCTGACAGCTAAAAAGCAACCAGCCACATAAATGCCTAGTGGACAACTTTGCATGTAACAGCCAGGCAACTGGTGATTTACTTTTTTGCATGGCTGTCAGAAAAACACAAAATCTGGCACTTCAGATTTCACTTTCTGAAATAAAGACCAATTATAATACAATTCTACATTAACTTGGCTTTCCTCTGAGAATTTTGCTTTATTGGGTGTTTGGATAATAAATATAACGTTACTTCGTATTGAGTGAACACTACTATGACTAATGTTAAATGGAAATCATTACATAGCTTGTTGTTTAAAACGTCTCTTGCTCTGGATCAGTTCAGTTCAGTCACTTAGTCGTGTCCAACTCTTTGCGACCCCATGAATCGCAGCACACCAGGCCTCCCTGTCCATCACCAACTCCCAGTGTTCACTCAAACTCACATCCATCTGGTCGGTGATGCCATCCAGCCATCTCATCCTCTGTCGTCCCCTTCTCCTCCTGCCCCCAACCCTTCCTAGCATCAGAGTCTTTTCCAATAAGTCAACTCTTCGCTTGAGGTGGCCAAACTATTGGAGTTTCAGCTTTAGCATCATTCCTTCCAATGAACACCCAGAATTGATCTCCTTCAGAATGGACTGGTTGGATCTCCTTGCAGTCCAAGGGACTCTCAAGAGTCTTCTCCAACACCACAGTCCAAAAGCATCAATTCTTTGGCACTCAGCTTTCTTCACAGTCCAACTCTCACATCCATACATGACCACTGGAAAAACCATAGCCTTGACTAGATGGACCTTTGTTGGCAAAGTAATGTCTCTGCCTTTGAATATGCTATCTAGGTTGGTCATAACTTTTCTTAAAAGGAGTAAGTGTCTTTTAATTTCATGGCTACAGTCACCATCTGCAGTGATTTTGGAGCCCCCCAAAATAAAATCTGACACAGTTTTTACTCTTTCCCCATCTATTTCCCATGAAGTGATGGGACCAGATGTCATGATCTTTGTTTTCTGAATGCTGAGCTTTAAGCCAACTTTTTCACTCTCCTCTTTCACTTTCATCAAGAGGCTTTTTAGTTCCTCTTCACTTTCTGCCATAAGGGTGGTGTCATCTGCATATCTGAAGTTATTGATATTTCTCCCGGCAATCTTGATTCCAGCTTGTGCTTCTTCCAGCCCAGCGTTTCTTATATATATTTTTAAATCTGTGTGGGCTTCTCTTTTTGCAATATGAATTCTTGGAAATGGGGATCTTTCCTCTCACATTGTCAGCCACAAATAAGGGATTACAGTTGCTACATAATTTCACTTTGAAGGCACCAACCACCCATAGTTTATGGGAAAGCCAAAAGGAAACATGATGAATAAAGTCTTAAATATAAAGTGACATGAACGATAATTAAAAATAATTCTTCATATTAAGTCTGTTGCTTTGTTTTCATATACTAAACTTTGCAAAAGATATTTTCACGAGTTCTTATATCTTTACCACTTAAAAACTACTATCTACTGAAACTTAAGATTCACATAATCTTTGTTATATTTATAAAATCAAATCCTTAACAAAAGGTACAGTCAGTCATAAATAACAGAACATTTGCAAAGTCTCTTCCCTTAAAAAGTTCTGGAATAATTTCCCTTGAAAAGTTTTGGAGATAGATTTCTAAAGAGAATTTCTCTCTCCCAAGCAACATAGAGAACTCTGGTTGTTTTTTAAAAATTGCTTACAATTGAATATCTAAAAATGAAAAAATTTTTTTTACTTAATGGAATATCAGAGGAGAATTATTATCAAGTATATACATACCTAGCATAAAGAATATATAGTGATAAAGGGATGTACATGCAACTAAATATGATATTTTCATATTTGGAACAGGTGGACCTTTCAGAAAAAAGGTTCCTAATTATTCCTATAATGTTGAAATTATTTTAATTTTGCATTTCAGCAGATATATTTGTATGCTGGAAACAGGTGTTCATCAAAAGACTGTGATAAAGAGACACTGCATTCAAGGCTTGGAGCCTAGCCTGCATGGTGTGATGACAGATAAATTAGAAAAATCCTGCTAAACATCTCTACACTTCAGAAGGAGATTACACCTTTTTAAAAAGGCAAAACATGTGGTTCAATTACTTATTGTCTTGGCATGTGGTTATGATGAAAGACTGAGTCTTAAACATCAATAGAGCTAAACTAACATCCCAGATGGGCTTCAGAAGAGGGGACTCCTACAGCAATCCACCTGCACAAAAAGCAACTGGGAAAAAAATTAAAGACGCGTTTCTTCCCCTCCCCTGTTTAATTTGTTTCTTTATATTAAATAGCCATTTAATGACTAACATGATCTTTGGGGGAAAAATAAGGGCAAAGAACCTTTATATAAATGTATTTTCTGGGAGATCCAGCATGAGGTAGTTTTATTTGTAGCTCTCTGAGGAATGACATGCAAGTCTCACATGGGTCCTAGAGTTGTAACAGCTAATCACAAAGCTCAGGAGAGGAAAGGCAATGTAGCTTTGCACAGTGCATAGGACTACAGAGACAACATGCTGTGTGACCTTAGGTAAACAACAGAACCTCTCTGGGTCTCACATTTTTGCATACACAAATGATTGAATTTGTGCTTCCATGTGCTCTCATGCTGCTGCAATCGGAATATAATCTTCCCTTCAGTTTGAAAACACACAAAGTAAATGCCACTGAGGGGCAAACAACATAGAGAGAAATTTAGTGGAGACCAGCATTTCTCCACAAGGCATTTCTACATTCAGACATGACTAGAATACTCCAACAGTCCTTCAGATGTTCAGTACTCTGATATAAATTGGTCCAAAATTAGTAGTCAGGTATAGGGATTATGGAAGAGAAATGAGAGGATAAAGAGGAAAATTATAATCTATTAATTACGTGCATTATACAAATTTCACATTGAACTCAACCCAAAACTCTTCATAGTAAATATTACTAATCCATTGTACCTAAAGTTAAAATAATGATCACCAGCACCTATTGAGCCAGAATCAGGCTAAGCATCTTTCATTTAACATTTATTGGCATTCTATTAGGTAAATTCAGAAATAACACCATTTATTTGCTACTACTGTCCTCTCAAATACCAAAATAAATGTAATCTTATGAGCAAGCCTTGAAAATATGTTCTGAACTATGTTAAGGGATTTGCCAAGCTTTATTTAATCCTTCTGACAATACCATGAGTTGATTGGTTGTTATGTCTCTATTTAACAAATGAGGAAACTGAGGCTTAAAGAGGCAGAAAAATTTCCCCAAGATCAAACAGTAAATGACAGAGCCAAGAAGATGGAGGGAAATCTTATAATCTCTGTGGTGGTGGTGGTTTAGTCGCTAAGTTGGGTCCGACTCTGTGACCCCATGGACTGTAGCCTGCCAGGCGCCTCTCTCCATGGGATTCTCCAGGCAAGAATTCTGGAGTGAGTTGCCATTGCCTTCTCCAGGGGATCTTCCTGACTCAGGAATCAAACCCGGGTCTTCTACCTTGCAGGCAGATTCTTTACCGACTGAGCTATGAGGGAAGACAGTAAACTGCTATTAAAGGCTCAAAGAGAGTTAAATAGTAATCAACAGAGGTGGGACTCCCAGTTTATCATACTCTGAAGTTCTCCTTTTTAAATTTTTCTGACCAGTGTCAAAACTGAACAGCCTCTAGCCATTTTCAATAAATACATGTTTAGTGCTTGTGATATTCAACGTAGAGTGCCAGGCTTGATAAGATTTAAAGAAGCAAGCATCATTCTCTCCAAGCCCATGAGGTTTACTAGCACCTTGGGGAAATCAAACCACCACTTGTGAAACATTTCAGGAAAACCATAAGAGTGCCCAGGTGAGAGTCAAAAGAATCTGTAGGTGCAATATGTGCTGAAGGACAAGAGCGAGAGAGAGCTCACGTGGAGGGAGACCCTGAGACAGACCATGAGCGACTGCAAGGATCGGCAGGACTTGGAGACCGGGACAGAAGGAGAGCAAGATGACAGTTTGACTGGAATAGTCTTGGACGTTCCCTGGATGCAAAGGCTAAGAACAGAGAATGAACGTGGTAAAGGATTGTCTTAACGTGAAAGAGTTGGTGATTCAGTTAGGAAGACGTGTTGGGATCAGATTTTAGAATCTGAGTGCAAAATTCAGCCTGCAAACTTTCAGAACTCCTAAGCAGCAGGGTGATACAATTTACCTCCGATGATGAAGACTACACCATCATTGCTGTCTCTTGGGGAAAAAATATCTTGAGGGAAGAAAAGAATGGGTTCTTCTTAGTATAAAGACTGGTAATAGAGGAATTTCTGGCCCAATTTTTAAATGTTCTTTTGTTGTTGTTTTTTAAAATATAATAAGTATATGTAGTAAAAAAAATTAGAAAGTGTGGCATAAAGAGAGCAAAAAACACCCATGATCCGACCACTCAGAGATCATCATTATTAATGCTTGGGTGCATTTCAATTTAGTAATTCCATAAATATTTATTGAGCATCTACTAATAGGTGCAAAGTCTACAGCAGTGAAGGAAAAAACTCCCAAATTACCACCTATGTCTTCCATATAGATATGAAATAGATGTGAAATAAGGCACACTTTTAAAAATCTCTTTTTCCTTATTTTTAAGTTGAGCTTAAGAGAATTCCAGAAAAACATCTACTCCTGCTTCACTGACTACACTAAGGCTTTTGGCTGTGTGGATCACAACAAACTGGAAAATTCTGAAACAGATGGAAATACCAGACCGCCTGATCTGCCTCCTGAGAAACCTATATGCAGGTCAAGAAGCAACAGTTAGAATCAGACATGGAACTAATTTAACTGGTTCCAAATTGGGAAAGGAGTATGCCAAGGCTGTATATTGTCCCCCTGCTTATTTAATATATGTGCAGAGTACATCCTACGAAATGCCGGGCTGGATAGAGTATAAGCTGGAATCAAAATTGCCAGAAGTATCAATAACCTCAGATATGCAAATGACATCACTCTTATGGCAGAAAGTGAAGAGGAACTAAAAAGCCTCTTGATGAAAGTGAAAGAGGAGATTTAAAAAGTTGGCTTAAAACTCAACATTCAAAAAAAGAAGATCATGGCATCTGGTCCCATCACTTCATGGGAAGTAGATGGGGAAACAACAGAAATAGTGACAGACTTAACTTTTGGGGGCTCCAAAATCACCACAGATAGTGACTGCAGCCATGAAATTAAAAGACACTTGCTCCTTGGAAAAAAACCTATGACCAAACTAGACAGCATATTAAAAAGCAGAGATATGACTTTGCCGACAAAGGTCCATCTAGCCAAAGCTATGGTTTTTTTCAATAGTCATGTATGGATGTGAGTTGGGCCACAAAGAAAGCTGAGCACCCAAGAATTGATGCTTTTGGACTGTGGTGTTGGAGAAGACTCTTGAGAGTCCCTTGGACTACAAGGAGATCAAACCAGTCCATCCTAAAGGAAATCAGTCCTGAACATTCATTGGAAGGACTGATGCTGAAGCTGAAGCTCCAGTACTTTGGCTACCTAATGCAAATAATTGATTTACTGGAAAAGACCCTGATGCTGGAAAAGATTGAAGGCAGGAAGAGAAGGGAATGACAGATGAGATTGTTGGATGGCATCACCTACTCAATGGATAAGAGTTTAAGCAAGCTCCAGGAGTTGGTGATGGACAGGAAAGCCTGGTATGCTGCAGTCCATGGGGTCACAAAGAGTCGGACATGACTAAGGAACTGAACTAAGAAATTTAAAATTCTATTTATAAGTTTGGAGATGTCAGAAATCATTTCTAAGGGAATTTCAGTAATGCTCAATCACATTTGCAGATAATTAAACACCTTCAAACATTTAACTCTCTATTTATACAGTTAATATATAGATATGTTTTTAGGTACTTCAGTTACCTGATTCAACAAATCTAACTTTTCTAGGTGCAGAAATAAATTGAAGTTACAAAGTTATAATAGACCCAAATTAATCAATTTTGAATAGACTCTAATACAGCAAGTTAATTTCAATACTTCCAAATATATAAGATACTAAATATGTACATGTAACTTGTAAACAAAAAAATATTTATATATTATAGTTTTGATTCTTTTTGCCCCTTCATACTTAATTATAATTTTCCTGGGGTTGAAACAGGTATAATAAGGGATAACAATTTCCATGGAAATTAAGTGGGGTTACTGAATCTTTCTAGACTGAAAATTATGAACCCTCTTATTCTGGTAACTGAGATTATTTTTATAACCAGAGTTCTTGGCCTGATATGAGAGCCGGGCCATGCCTGTTGCTATCCAGAATGAGTACTCTTGCTTACTCTGGTTACCAGACTGTGTCCCCTTCTACAGCCATTATTTACAAGTTAAAAATTGAATTATAAACTTTAACTGCTCTTGTTCACACATCATTGAATTCAACTTTGATATGCTTTCTGCTTTGTTATTTTCTCTATTATTATATTACTTTCTTCATTCTTTATTCTTTTTCATTTCTTTTTTTTTTTTTTTGGCTCAAATGCTTATTTTGTCCTATGCTTGTTTCTCTGGTAATCTGGAAAATATTCTGTTTGAATTTTCTAGTGATTAAGTTTAACACACACACACACGCACATTTTTTTCCCATAATGAAATAGCATCTAATGACTCCTGAATTAGATGAGAAATAGAATATTCATTTCTTCCTGTCCCTCACTCAACCATTTCCCAACTTTTTTGTTATCTGGCATTCTGGGTTCAGATATTAGTATTAGTAGTAGTAATAGCAGTATTTATAGTAGTAACGTGGTCTGTGTACTTAACTATCTCTACATGCTACTGGTGATATAATGGAAACCTGCAGGGCAGGGAGGCAAGATGAATATGCTCCATTAAACATTTTGCCAAGGAGGCCATTTTTAGTTTCTTAATATGTTTGCCAAATTACTTTCCAGGAAAGTTGCACTAATATACAACCTCACCAACTATTCAGTGAGGGTACCTATCTCACTACATTCTAAAGAACTTACCATTACTTCAGGAACTTTTATTTATTTGATAGATAGAAGTGGCATTTGGTCATTGTTTTCATTTTTTTAATCTAGGGGAAAATTGTAGTTAGGAACTATAATTCCAGTGATCTTCTTCTGATGAAGTGCAATTACTCAAGCATAAACTGAATAGGTTTGATTCAGGATCTTGTCTGAAATGTTACTAATTAATTTCCTAAGGGACTATTTTATAATCTTTTCTACAGGGTATTTTCTGGGCATGTAGAGCCAGAATAAAAATGTCCAATGAGTGACAGTTGTTTTTAATACCACGAATCCCTGTACTCACTCTTAGCCATTGAACTCTGGCATTGTGCTATATGAATTCTCATAAAGTAAATAAATTAATCAGTAAATTCATGTTAATAGAAAACCATAGTCACAATAACTAATTTGTAAAACTTGTGGTATTGGCAAATATTATGATAAGATATATTAACCCAATAGGGTTCTGCAAACAAGTTCTGATTTGCAGAACTAACCAACACAATACCAATAATGTCACATGAAATATTCACATCAGAAATGTTGACTGAAGTGATTGAAAGTCATTCACTTAGAACTAATAAGTAAGCACACATATTATTCCTCATAATACTGGATGCTGCTGCTGCTGCTAAGTCACTTCAGTCGTGTCCAACTCTGTGTGACCCCATAGACGGCAGCCTACCAGGCTCCCCCGGTCCCTGGGATTCTCCAGGCAAGAACACTGGAGTGGGTGGCCATTTCCTTCTCAAACGCATGAAAGTGAATAGTGAAAGTGAAGTCGCTCAGTCGTGTCCGACTCTTCACGACCCCATGGACTGCAGCCCACCAGGCTCCTCCATCCATGGGATTTTCCAGGCAAGAGTACTGGAGTGGGGTGCCATTGCCTTCTCCATAATGCTAGATAGTCATATCCAATTTAGCAGTTTTCCTTTACATGCTTCATCAACAGAATAAAAATTAGCTACCAACTTCACTGACAAACAGAGTAATGTATATATTTCTATGTGAGTGGTAAAACCAGGAACAGCATTTCAAACAAGAGGAACAGCATGAGCAAACACATGAAGGCCATGGGGACTGAAGTAGACTCAAGCTAGTCTTGTCACTGTAAGACTTGAGGTGTATATGAGACCTCTTGCAAGGGCAAACTTTATTCTGATAACTTCTACTACAGTATCATGTTTTTAACCTTTAAACTTGGTTTGGATAAGATTCCAAAGAGAGAAAAGATATCAGGAAGTAACTTACCAAGAAACTATTCAGATGTGCTTAAATGAAGGCTGCAACGTTTCTTTACCACATGTAAGAAAGTTTCACAGACATTCATTCACTTACTTTAGATGAGGTTGACTACACAACTTAGATAATATTTTATAAACATTATCTGGTAATTAATAAAGCTAATAAGAACTGAAATTAATGGCATTTTTGACAGGCATATACATTATCTCATTTTATTTTCAAAACAACTTGTGAAGTCATTTTTCTGATTATATCTCTTTTATAGATGAGAACTTAACCAAGGTCATACAGCTAAAATGTGAAAGACTCAAGATTTGAACCCAAGTTGCTGAATTCCAAAGCCCATGCTTTTAACCATTACTCTGAAGATAACAGTGATAACTTCAGGACATCACAAAGATGTGTTGACATTGAGCCCTAAATGTCTAAACCCTGTCTCTGTGTTTACTTTGTCATCAGTTAGAGCTGAACATAAAAAGTTACTTGTGCTTGAAAAAAAAGCTTTCAGTCGTGCTGTTCTCATTCTTCCTTTGCCACTCCATCCAAGATCAAGGTCACTGTGCTGAATTTGTGGCCCTACAATCGCTTTCAATTCATGACCACAAATTATAATGTCCAAAATGCAGAAATATTACTGTATGGCCAAAGTTTCTAGAAAGAGAATTCTTATTCTAACACAAATACCTGTAATAATGGCAAAAGCAAGCAGAAAATTATGGGTAAAATAAATTGCTTTTTTTGTATAAATATTATTTTTTCAAGGTCTTGTCAGTATAAAAGCTCTTTTTTCAAATCACTAAAGTAGTCCTTCACTCTCTTTAATTTTTCCCTTTCAGTCCTTCTCCTACTTAATCAAAAGTCAAAGTTAGAAAACCACCTAAATTAACCTCTTTCCCATGACATTATCATTTCCAGTTTCCAAGAGTTATTAAGCAACCCTAAATCCAGACTGCCAATGATAAAAGAAGAGGAAGAGAAGGCATAGTAAATTAGAGACAACAGATATGAGGGGAAATGCCACTGAAGTGACAAATGCTACACATTGGCAGACAGATACTGATTTCCTTATTCCATAAAGAGCCCTTCAACCCCACAAGAATAACACTGATGGTCCAATAGAGAGACTAGCAAAGGACATGAACAGTCTGTTCACATCAAAAGAAAATGAAGTGATCTTTATCTTTAATCATTTGAAAATATATTCAACCTCAGTCATAAGTAAAGAAATGCAAATTAATATAATAAGATATAGTACAACTTTCAGATTGGGAGGGGGGAAGCAAACCTGGTTATGGGCAAGAAGTCACATTCATGTATCATATTTGGAGTACCACTTCATATTTATCCAAAACCTTCTAGAAATATATACTATAGGTGCATCTGGCCCAGAGATACATGTTCAGGGATATTACAGTAGCAATTCTAGAAGTCAATTCCTGGAAGCAACCCAAATGTCCTTTAGTTTATACCAAATGTGGTTAAAATACCTCTGGAGGTCCACACAGAGAACTGGGCAATGAGGGGAGCTGAAGAGAGGGACCAGGCTGAGGAGTGGAACAGTGAGCTATTTTCACTATATAGATCGCTGTGCTTCTTTTTTTAAAAGAATGTATATTAAAAATAAACCCACTAAGACAAACATTTAAAAGATGCTTTTGGAATTTTGGAAGAGAAAACCAAAGAAAAGCAGCCATAAAATTTTCAATTTCTTCCCCCAAACAGAAAGTTCCAAGGATAATGAGGACGCAATCAGATAGGACTCTCTGGAAATAAGCCCTAGGATTATATCCTAATTTCTGTGTGATATCTTCCTAAAAGAAGACAAGTTAAGTTGTCACTTCACCATTGCAATGTCAGAATTTAACACAGAATGGTGATAGAAATAGTTCAAGTCATTATCACAAGCATTCTTTAAGATGTCTTCCATATGACCAATAATTATTTTTCTATTTTTCAAAAAACTAAACTTTCAAAACCTTGGTGAAAGCTGGCCATTATAAGGCCATGACATCTAAAACATCATGTTTGTATCTCTATTACTATGCAACATCAGACTAATGGTCTTATAAATTCCTAGTGTTTGCCAAACACATTACATGGAAGATCACAGTGTTAATTTGGAAAGGGAAACAGTTTCATGGCATCTAAAGGACTGAAAAAATTACCTCTAATCCTTTTGGGAATCAAAGAGGCAATAAAGTGAAATTGAGTGCAGAAAGACTCACATTGTAAATCCATTTACTACCAAGCCTTGTTTACCCAAGGATTTATTCATGCCAGTAACTAGTCACCAAAGCTTAATAGCATGACTTTACCAGAATTTTCTTTAAAGAAGTGTCTGATATTTTTTCACAAATAGTGTTCAGCTGATTAAAGCCTAATTACACANGGCCAAAGTTTCTAGAAAGAGAATTCTTATTCTAACACAAATACCTGTAATAATGGCAAAAGCAAGCAGAAAATTATGGGTAAAATAAATTGCTTTTTTTGTATAAATATTATTTTTTCAAGGTCTTGTCAGTATAAAAGCTCTTTTTTCAAATCACTAAAGTAGTCCTTCACTCTCTTTAATTTTTCCCTTTCAGTCCTTCTCCTACTTAATCAAAAGTCAAAGTTAGAAAACCACCTAAATTAACCTCTTTCCCATGACATTATCATTTCCAGTTTCCAAGAGTTATTAAGCAACCCTAAATCCAGACTGCCAATGATAAAAGAAGAGGAAGAGAAGGCATAGTAAATTAGAGACAACAGATATGAGGGGAAATGCCACTGAAGTGACAAATGCTACACATTGGCAGACAGATACTGATTTCCTTATTCCATAAAGAGCCCTTCAACCCCACAAGAATAACACTGATGGTCCAATAGAGAGACTAGCAAAGGACATGAACAGTCTGTTCACATCAAAAGAAAATGAAGTGATCTTTATCTTTAATCATTTGAAAATATATTCAACCTCAGTCATAAGTAAAGAAATGCAAATTAATATAATAAGATATAGTACAACTTTCAGATTGAGAGGGGGGAAGCAAACCTGGTTATGGGCAAGAAGTCACATTCATGTATCATATTTGGAGTACCACTTCATATTTATCCAAAACCTTCTAGAAATATATACTATAGGTGCATCTGGCCCAGAGATACATGTTCAGGGATATTACAGTAGCAATTCTAGAAGTCAATTCCTGGAAGCAACCCAAATGTCCTTTAGTTTATACCAAATGTGGTTAAAATACCTCTGGAGGTCCACACAGAGAACTGGGCAATGAGGGGAGCTGAAGAGAGGGACCAGGCTGAGGAGTGGAACAGTGAGCTATTTTCACTATATAGATCGCTGTGCTTCTTTTTTTAAAAGAATGTATATTAAAAATAAACCCACTAAGACAAACATTTAAAAGATGCTTTTGGAATTTTGGAAGAGAAAACCAAAGAAAAGCAGCCATAAAATTTTCAATTTCTTCCCCCAAACAGAAAGTTCCAAGGATAATGAGGACGCAATCAGATAGGACTCTCTGGAAATAAGCCCTAGGATTATATCCTAATTTCTGTGTGATATCTTCCTAAAAGAAGACAAGTTAAGTTGTCACTTCACCATTGCAATGTCAGAATTTAACACAGAATGGTGATAGAAATAGTTCAAGTCATTATCACAAGCATTCTTTAAGATGTCTTCCATATGACCAATAATTATTTTTCTATTTTTCAAAAAACTAAACTTTCAAAACCTTGGTGAAAGCTGGCCATTATAAGGCCATGACATCTAAAACATCATGTTTGTATCTCTATTACTATGCAACATCAGACTAATGGTCTTATAAATTCCTAGTGTTTGCCAAACACATTACATGGAAGATCACAGTGTTAATTTGGAAAGGGAAACAGTTTCATGGCATCTAAAGGACTGAAAAAATTACCTCTAATCCTTTTGGGAATCAAAGAGGCAATAAAGTGAAATTGAGTGCAGAAAGACTCACATTGTAAATCCATTTACTACCAAGCCTTGTTTACCCAAGGATTTATTCATGCCAGTAACTAGTCACCAAAGCTTAATAGCATGACTTTACCAGAATTTTCTTTAAAGAAGTGTCTGATATTTTTTCACAAATAGTGTTCAGCTGATTAAAGCCTAATTACACACATTGAATTAAAGGTGTGAGTACATAATAAAATGTTCTAGCTAAAAGGAATTTGTGCTGGTGTTTGATTTCCAGCTAGTAATTTGGCTGGAATAAAATGGAAACAAGAAAGCAGAATTGTTTAAAAGGTACAGCTTTATGACAACACACATTTCTAAAACTGGAAAAAGAAATAGACAAATATATGGCGCACCTTCCAAATGGAACGTGCTGAAATCTAAAACAGCCTTTTCTATTCCCAACATTTATAATAATAATAATAATAATATAGGCCACACTCACAGAGGCCAACAGCCAGAAAAAAACATATTTCCATTTTAGCGCCTTTAGATGATCAAAGCATCAGCTTAATATAATCAGCTGAAATCCATTTACCCGCGAGCTTGCCACTGTGCCCAGGGACTGCTTTCCCTTCCAGCCCTATCTATTCTGGAACAGGTGCTATACTAGTAAATTAATTAGTCTGTGGAGAAGCACCTTGTTCTCCATCTCTGCAGGCCTCTTGTGGGTCAGGGCCTTGAAGATTTCACCATCTGGGCAGAGTTTCCCCCAGAGAAACAATCAAAGCCTACAGATTGCAGCCTACAGAGAGGAAGGTTCAGATGACAATTAACCTTATTAGGTCTCATTTTTTACAGTTTATAGTGTGTCAACATGTTGGCTCCATAAATAATCTGCTACATCAAATAGGTGGAGAGAAATGGTTTCTCCTCTTACTAAAAGTTATAAAGCCTTCCAGAAAAGATGTATAATATTTAAGGGAAATGGTATCATTTATAAACATCTAAATGTTAGGATTACTGAGTAGGAAGCTAGATTTCAAAGTTTGTGAAAGAAAAGAGGAAGGTTCAGATGACAATTAACCTTATTAGGTCTCATTTTTTACAGTTTATAGTGTGTCAACATGTTGGCTCCATAAATAATCTGCTACATCAAATAGGTGGAGAGAAATGGTTTCTCCTCTTACTAAAAGTTATAAAGCCTTCCAGAAAAGATGTATAATATTTAAGGGAAATGGTATCATTTATAAACATCTAAATGTTAGGATTACTGAGTAGGAAGCTAGATTTCAAAGTTTGTGAAAGAAAAAAAAAAAAAAACCCTATCATCCATTTCTTTTAGATGCAAATTCTGAGAGAGAGGAACTTCATTTTCTTCCCTTTCTATGTCTTCCAAATTTTTCTCTCAGGAAAAATATACGTGGTTCCTATATATATATGGTTTTATAACATCTGGCTAACTTAAAGACATGTTTCTTTTCAAAAATTGTATTTTTTCTCCTGTTCCCCCAACCACAGTTATGCATATATGATCCTGTTGTCTGGAGAATACAAAATAAAACCAGCCAAGACAATTAACATCTATAGTTTGTCACAAAATCAACAAATCTTTAAGCCTACATTTTTAATCAGAGTAAGTTTAATTAAACACTTCACAAATGGCTTTGCCGCCTGGCACACACAAAAAGGCCCACTTTTTTTCAAGTCTTCAGGGCTTCACTGGTGGTTCAGATGGTGAAGAATCTGCCTGAAAAGCAGGAGTCCTGGGTTCAATCCCTGGGTTGGGAAGATCCCATGGAGAAGGACATAGCTACCATTCTAGTATTCTTGCCTGGAGAATTCCATGGACAGAGGCGCCTTGTGGGTGTGGCCAAGAGTTGAACAGGATCGAGCAACTAACACTTAAGCCTTTAAGCATAATTTAAATAGAGTTTACTAACAGATCATCACAAATTCTTGTGAGAAGACTCTAAGGGTTCTTATTTACAGGTCTATCCCTTTATATTTGATAGGGTACTGGGCCCCACTAGCTCCTTCAATTCTATGACATGATTCCCAGTTAAGATTTTACACTTGGGATAGATACCTTCCCTATAGGTTTCTCCTTCTTTTGCAGCTTCCTTAGACAGCTCCAGTGGGGCCTCACGAGTCACCACTGGGTTAATGATGTGTTTGGAAGCTCGCTGACAGTGCATGCAGCTTTGTCTTCTCATGTATCCTGTGTTGATTCACGTGTAAGCTGACAATATTTGCAAACTTGAACTGTTTGACATTAAAGACCAGGAAACTCATTTGATTCTGCCTAAAGATAGTTCTGTGGGATTAGAACTGATGGAAAGGAAAAAAACAAAAACAAAAACCTTCAGAAAATGTAGATTTTATAGCTTAAAAAGTAGCAGCAGACTTGATATTGCCATTCTATTTAAAACAAATTTCCTTGGGAGTTACTATCGGAATTCAGATATAAAGTATTTAGTTTGGAATTTCTCCAGTCATAGCATAATGCTTATATTTGGGACATGCAAAAATGAAATTGGAGACAATGAAAACTTCACTTGCCCTTTTAGTTTTGGTTAGAAAAAAATCTAAAAAATAATGAGCAAGAACAGAAAAATGTCCTTAATGTATATGAGCATTCTTATTCAGTATATGTTCTTCTGTTGCTAAATACATATTTGCCATATCAATTAGTAATATTAGCTTATATCTAACTTACTACAGCTATCTTTGGTCATGATATACTATAGTGATTCTATTTTTACAAGTGTAGTTGTGATAGGAAGTTCACTGTCATTTATTAACAAATATAAAAAGAACTTGAAGCTGGGATGGACATTGAAGTTAAGGTATCTAGGTATCAAAGAAAGCCTCTGACAAAACAGTGCCCTCTAGTGGATATACAAATTCCTGGAGTCAAAGCAATTCTCTCACATGAAATCTGGTCATGAGTTGGAAATCTGGGCACATAAAGATGTGATATTATTACTGGACACTAAGCAAAATAAGTTTACCAGTAGTCATGTATAAATGTGGGAGTTGGACCATAAAGAAGGCTGAGTGTCAAAGAACTGATGCTCTTGAACTGTGGTGTTTCAGAAGACTCTCAAGAGTCCCTTGGACTGCAAGGAGATCAAACCAGTCAGTCCTAAAGGAAATCAACCCTGAATATTCGTTGGAAGGACTGATGCTGAAACTGAAGCTCCAATACTTTGGCCACCTGATGAGAAGAGCCAACTCATTGGAAAAGACCCTGATGCTGGGAAAGATTGAAGGCAGGAGGAGAAGGGGACGACAGAGGATGAGATGGTTGGACGGCATCATCAATTCAATGGGCATGAGTCTGAGCAAGCTCTGGGAGTTGGTGATGGATAGTGAAGCCTGGTGTGCTGCAGTCCCTGGGGTCACAAAGAGTCAGACACGACGGAGCAAATGAACTGAACTGAAGAAAAAGAAGAGCAACATTTAGGGTAACTGCAAAGACAAGATGGGCATGCTTTATTCATATGGTAAGCACTATTGAGGGCCCACCATGAGCTAGCACCGTGTGTGCGATGTGTATGCTATGTGTATGGGATACAGAGAAGACTGAACAGAACTCCTGCCCTCAAGCAGCTCATGGACGAACATGATCACATTTGAGAAAAGCAAAGAGTACAGGAGGAAGAGAAATAAAAATCTGGAAAGTGAGGCTGGGGTTCCAAAAGCAAAAAAAAAAAGTGGACATTTTCATGTGGCTCTTCTTAAAAATTGATAAACGCAACCAGTCGACCAAGCATGGAAGTAGTTCTTGCGTAGCTATGATTGGTCCACCCAAAAAATGATCTGTCAAAGCTAGCAGAAGACAAAACTAGAGAAACTCTGTTCCCTAGAATCCAGGACCTTTTTGCACCACTATCATTTAGAAAGAGTGGAAGATCTTTCTGTAAGATATACCAGAAAGGTCAAAGTTTCTGCAGTTGTGTGCGTCCTCAGGAGTAGGAAGTTTGGGGGGAAACACTTCAGAGGTCACTATTCCTTAAGACACTTTCCCATGCATTTCCTGGTAGGAATATATTAGAGTCCCATGGTGTGTAGGCATGACAGGATTAACCCCAAAGAGCACTAGTGTGTAAGATCACTACTTGGGCCTTCAAATAAATAAACAATGCAAGGGTGACTCTGTCTCTTTCAGCATTAATTGCATTCTATTTTCACCTTAAACCCTAAAATGTGCACCATATTAAATGTACCTGGTGCTGTGTTGCATATTCGTGTTACCACTGAGTCATAAATGCTGTGGTAGTACCAGGCAAATGGAAGCAAAGGAATTGCTTAAAAGCACAGAATCAGAAAGAAAAGAAACGACAGATGTAACTGGTGAAGATTTCTTCTACGATCCTCGATGATAAAAACTTTCTTTATTCCCTGGTTTGATTAATCATGCCATTTCCTGTGTGATGCCACTGAACCCTAGACATATTTCCACCACAAAATATTTGTTACACTATGATGCACTCTGTTTATATACTTGTCACCTTTCACTAGATAAATTTCTCAAACCTCTTGGAAGTCAGAGACCATGTCTCTACCATTATATCTCCAGTTCCCTATTGTTCCTTGAACAACACTTAGCACAAAATAGTCACTCAATATTTCTAGTTGGGTTACTACTCAAAATATGTAATACTTTGAAAGGAATATATTATATCATTACCCAGATTTCACAGGATAAGAAGTATAAGAAGATAATTTACAGATAAGAAAATTTCAAATGGAAAGATTATAACTGCTAATAGAACAAAAAAACTTTTAAAAGTCCCATTAGAAACATCAAATACACACACACACACAAAAAAAAAAAGAAAAAAAAGAGAACCCATTGCTGGCAGGACTGTGAAGAATCTGGCATATGTAAGAGTGTACATTACTGTGAGAATGTGGCTCAACTCCAGTCTAGACAAGCATTGTTCAGATTCTTGATCTAGGAATTTTATTGGGGGATATTATATAACAGTGAAGACTCCAAAAAGAGACATATAGGGGGTGTTCTTCTCAATATCTCTTGGAGTAACAAAACAAAGTAAAAAAGTAAAGGAAGAAGGCTTGTAGAAAGAAAAGCTGTAGAGGGAAAAATTTAAATGACAAAGGAGAATGGAAGGAAGAAAACAAGGAAAGGAGAAAGAGGGAGAGGAAAACTGGAAATAAAATAAATTGTCAAGAATAAGGAAATAGAAAAGAAAACTGATACTACAACATAAGGAGACACTATACAATCAGTTAAAAGATAAACATGTATAGGACTTCGCTGGTGGTCCAGTGGCTTAAGACTGCCTGCCAAGGCAGGTTTGATCCCTGGAAGATCCCACATGTCGCGGGGTAACTAAGCCACAACTACAAAGCCCACATACCCTAGAGCCTACGCGTCACACCAAGAGAAGCCACCACAATGAGAAACCCACATGTAGTAACTAGAGAGTAGCCCCCGACTTGCTGCAGCTGGAGAAAGCAGCAAAGAAGACAGAGAGCAGCCCAAAAAACTAATGAAAAGGTAAACATATATTGGACAAATGAATAAAGGATATATATCATACACATATATATATATGTATGCTTAGTCACTCGGTCATGTCCCACTCTTTGCAACCCCATGGACTATAGCCTGCCAGGCTCCTCTGTTCATAGGATTCTCCAGGCAAGAATACTGGAGTGGGTTGCCATCCCCTTCTCCAGGGGATCTTCCTGACCTAGGGATCAAACTCAGGTCTCCTGCATTGCAGGCAGATTCTTTATCATCTGAGCCACCAGGGAAGCACAAAGCTCCTAANGGACTATAGCCTGCCAGGCTCCTCTGTTCATAGGATTCTCCAGGCAAGAATACTGGAGTGGGTTGCCATCCCCTTCTCCAGGGGATCTTCCTGACCTAGGGATCAAACTCAGGTCTCCTGCATTGCAGGCAGATTCTTTATCATCTGAGCCACCAGGGAAGCACAAAGCTCCTAATACGTATTTATAAATTAATTTATCGGGCATTATTGGTCAGGCATTGTGCTAGGTTATCAGTATATTTAATACTTAGGACAAGCCTGTCTGGAAGGTTACTTTGTACAATGTCTCACAGCTCAAATTTGCAAAAATAAACTTATTTCAAAAAAAGGGAAAAAATCTAAGTATCACCATAAAAATACACTTTATATAGCAAAAGATAATTTTTAGTGATATAAACATTTAGAATTCAAAATTTATTTTTTAAATATCAACCACCAGAAACAATAAATATTAATAACAGCTTCTGATTTGGCTGGCATTCTACCCAGAGTTAGGGTATGGAGAATGGTCTACTCTCTAAATAGGTCTTTGACAAGGAAAGGTACTGTTACTCTCTTAAATAAACAAATGCATTTGGGGGGAAATTGAGGGAAGGTGTTGACAAGACCTTAGCTTCATTTCAGAAAGTCTTCCTGTCTATACCATCGGATAGAAGCCCCAAATGTCTCCATTAACCTCTGATCATAGCATGAGGTGAAGGGAATCATGCAAACTGAGAATATTTAAATATTCTCTCTGCATAAAAGCTGTTTAGCTGCTGGAATCATTTCCTCTCACTGTCCCTGAGCTAAAGAAGTGGATCGATCAGCAGGGGAGGTGAACAGATGCAGCTGGAGAGGAAGGGAGGCTCGGGGGAATCACATTTGAGCAGCCGTGGGGAATTAGATGCCACAGGGGAGAGTTTATAGAAGCAGTTAGAAGAATGGATCCACAGAGGGAAGGGCTCAGCGAGGCAAAAGCAAGAGACAAGATGCACTCAGAGACACTCACAGCTTGTGATACTTCCTAAATACCCACAGAGCGTTAGGAAGACACTTACTTCCAAGGGGGACTTAGGTAATTTCCCCCTTTCCATTCAGCCTACAGAAAAAATTAATACACACTTCAGCCTTCCATCTGCCCCTTTAAACCTTCACGGCCTCTGTGATCAAGGCTCACCCAAGACACATATCCATGCTCGCAATTCTTCTATTGCATCCTCATTTCCCAAAGGGTAAAGGCATTCATCTATATTAGGCCTTAACTATGAAAAAAAGGGGGTGCCCACTACTGTTATTCTTTCTAACTGGTAGCCGGGACTCACTCTCCCCTTCTCATCTTCCACAGGTGAATGCTACCTCCTGCTTCCATCACTCAGGAAAATCCAAATGACCAAGAGTCTTGAAAGAATATAATTCCTGGGCAGTAGAGAGACTAGAACACACCTTGTAAATGAGAGTAAATAATAAGTTAACATTCTTCAGAAGACCTTTCAAACAAAACAAAACAAAAAAACAACAACAAAAAACCAGCCGTCTGTGAGAAGTTGAATGCTCTGTCTGTACTTTTGGAAGTCACTGTTTATAGAACATATTAAACTTCTTTACTAGTAATGTAAATAAGCAAAAAACACTCACGCCTTATAAAGACTTCATTTTATTCCTGGGGATTATCCTAGAAATTGAGGCAAAAATAATCATTTACATTAATACAGAACTTTATTTACTGTTAATTAACAGGGACAGGGAGGCTTGGCATGCTGCAGTCCATGGGGTCACAAAGAGTCGGACATGATGGGGCAACTGAACAACAACAGGTGCTTTATGCTTATTATCTACTTTAATTTTTAAAGTTGGAATTTTAGAGAGTGCTTTTGTATATCATTCCCAGATTCCATTGTCAGAGGTACAGGACACCCTTGAGAACATTTGTTACCTGTACACACATACACATATAAAAATTATTGCTCATAATCACCTAGTCTTGAATCTTTGGCTCTTCTAATTTCTGACAGTTCCTTCAGCACCTGGGACAGTGCTGCATTCTACCCCAACAAAGGTGTTTGAAAGAATAAATGGTAGCATCCTGAGGGGGAGAGTGCCAGTGCAGAGCTCTACATGTTTCAGAATTCCAAAGGCTAGCCCTCAAGAAGCAGGCAAAAGGAAAAATCACCCCTCTAAAAAAATCTTTAAACAGCAACTATCATTCCCATGTGTTATTTTAATTATAGGATTTTTTGTAGCCTTATCTCAAGCAATCACAAAAGGCATAATAATCAAACATAAGCAAAAGTTAATTTTCAAGGAACCTTTCTCCATAGAGTTTTATATGTATATGCCATTATGTTACCTTTCCTTCCCTGTGAACCAAGGTTACTAACATTGTTTGCTTTTACAAATAGCAACAAAAAACCCAAGATGAGAAGAGGAGAAAAGAGAAGGGAATTAATATTCACTGAACATTTAAAATGTGCCAGATAAAGTACTGATTCTTTTTTCATATCTTAATGTTTATAATAACCCTGAAAATGAAGTATTCTTGTTTAGCTGAGGAAACTGAAGCTCAGAAACTTAAGCAACTGATCCAAGAGGCCCAGGTGATCTAAGAGCTTCTGTTTACCAGGACTAACTATGAGTAAATTTGTAATTTACTTATTCATATATTCACCAAGTGTCTGTCTCTCTCTCACATACACACACACTGAAAGACAAAGACCCACGGTCAGCTAAAAGAGAGCTACAGCAAAATACTGAATTCTGAGAGCAACACACAGTGTTCTCTGGATGGCAGAAATAAATACAAAAGAATAGAAATATGGACGTATATCACCTCCAGAAACTGTCAAATGAGAAATCTTGAAGGCTATCTTTAGATGAAGCAACTAAAATATAGAACTCTTAGGTCATAGGTGAGACCCTACAGATAGGTTTTAGTCTAGTTGTTTAATGCATAAACTCTAATAAGATTCATTTCCCTAACTTCTCCAAGTCAGTTACCAGGCCTTCTCTTTGCACTATTCTAGAATTTGTGTTAATGTCTACCAAGTTTTACTCTATTTAATTACACGGCAGCCTCTCCTACAAGTTCACAGTCAAAAGCTACCCCACATCCCATACACCACCCCCAAAAAAGAAAACACTGGCAAATGCATGCAAAATTATGCATTTTTACATTTTTCTGGGAATGATATTTCATAACTTTCTTCAGAATTATAGAATATGCAACTATAAAAGTAAAGAACTTCTGTTCTATGCTCTGAGGCAAATCTCCACATATCCTCTGGCCTTCAATAGTCGGACACGACTGAGCGACTTCACCTCACCTCGATAATGTGTGGATGGCATACAACGGGAGTCTACAGGAAAATATGAAGTCCTATCTATGCTTTTTGGCCTCTAAGAATTTCATCTACATTAAGTACTTTTCTTTTAGAGACAGTTCAGTGATATGTTGAGAAGATGAGCTTTGGAACTCTCTGCCCAGGTTCTAATTTAGACTCTACTACTTACTAGTTGCATGATCTTGGCTAATCCACTTAGCTCTCTAAACCTCAGAAAGAAATGTGGCTAATAATAATAATAGGTCCTACTTAATACTGTTGATCTAGTTAGGTAATGAGATAATGTGCTTAAAGTACTTGGCATGTAATAGCACACACCACATGTTAGCTATATGGAAGGCATTGGTGATCATAACCACAGAATTCTCCCAATTACGCTCTTTATATCTGGAACATAAATACAGATAATATTAGTGCTCTAGTACAGCAAAACCTATGTCTATTTATTCAACACATATTATTTATTGAGTATCTATAATGGACTGACCTGGTAAGTGGCATGGGATGAAATTCTCAAAATACATAAAATTTAAAAATAAAAATGTCATATTTGAATTTTTGAAGTTTTGTGGCTGAGAACTTTCTCTCAGTGTTGAGTTTATTCTTAGCATTTCCCTTCATGCTTCTGAGCTATTATGGCAAATAATATCAGCTTTCTGAAATGTCTCTGACAAGGAAGATGTTCTCACAGATGGTTCAGGCCAGGGCATTTGCTTTCCAGTGGGGTCCTTACTGGGGGAAAATGGCTCAGATATGTCCCTGAAATTCTGAACTGGCTTCCTTTCGATAAGACGATGTTTTCAGCTCATTGGACTTTGTAATGTTTTTACTGCTACATGCTTTTTTAAAAAATTGTTCTTTATACTTTGAATTCTAAAACATAATTTTTCTGAGATGCAGTTGCACTGGAAAACTATATAAACACTAAATAAGTAAATATTCTGACCAGTTTAAACAACTTGATGGCTGCTAATAAGGGCTGTTAGGTGATCCAGCAAGAGCCTACCAGCTGGATTTTATTTGGTAGAGGAGTTTAATTTAAACCTGTCTATGTGCTTATTTGTAGAGAATTATATTTGTACAGAGAGTCTACATGAATTTATATAAAATCCATACTGAAGATGGTATGCATGGGGCCTAAAAAAACACAAAAGACTGTTTACAAACAAATTAAAGGCTAAAAATATGCATATATTACAGAGAAGCTCTTGTATAAAAGACTCAGAAAGCTTCAGATTCCTAATAACAAGACTTGAATGAAAGGGACTCGGCTGCTGCCTTCCTCACTGAGTTTTGGCGGGTGTATCAGGCCTTTCTACATTGCAGTAATAATTGATGGCAGGCTGACACATTGCCCAAGGAGAGCTCTGTCAGGAGGTCTCCTGGGCCTGGGGATCAGTGTGCTTAAAATATTAGGATTTGATAGAGTTAACACTTGCCCTTGAGCAGATGGTTTTGAACACTCTGTCAACACCGCCAGTGATTACTGCAAACAGATTCTTCATCCCAGAGGGATGGGAGTGAAATGCTTTCTAGCTCCCAAGTCTCATCTAAGAGGTGTAAAAAACGTATCATTTCCAGGGTCTTCTCTCAGCTGTGAGAAGTACAAATGTTTCCCACACACGCAGCCAGAGTCAAGAGCCTTTGCTGAGCCTGGGAAGTGGTCGAACAAACTTAACCTAAATCCTTCTATTTTGTGCCTCTGAAATACTGTGGGTTTATGACATGTCTTTTGATGAACTACCAGAAAAAAAGACTGATCATAGGCCAACACTGAAGTGTTGAATGAGGGGATGAAAGAATGGAAAAGATCCTGTGGGTACTCTGAAAACTCGAGAAGTTCAAAATTTTCAAAATAAAAATTAACACACCTATCAGTAATTTATTTTCAATTTGGGCAAATTCATTGTGGGGGAGGAAATGACTCTTCAAAGGAAAAGCATTACCCATTCCTGTTGAGTAAACCAGTTTACAGAATTTGGAAATGAAATCATCGATGAGGGGAGATCACGGAAAGGAACTCGCAAGGGTATCCTTCAATAGTGAAGGAACCAGTAAGATCAGAAGGTAGCAGCATCATTCAGGAAGGTCTTACTCCTTGCCTAGCACTGCATCGTAATGAATGCCATCGCTAAATGAAATGGCCTCTGCTCTAAGTAAGAGGGACCACAGAGTTCAGAAGACAGAACCTATACTCAAAAAACCTCTGCTGTGGAAGTAGCTGATATGGGACCTCTAATCTACAGTTATTACAACTTTCTTAATAGAAAATCGAGTGCAAACAGAATACTTCAATTCCCATGCTCTAGAAAAGACTGTTTAAGGTGTCTCGTCCTATATGTCAGCTGATCTGTTCTGACTGCTTCTCATCCTTACTTCAAGGAGACATGCCTTCCACCACAACTGAGACTGCCAAGACCAAGAAGTAGAATTTTTTTTTTTTTAAAGGAACGAGAAGGAAGTGTGTGAGAAACAAAGCTTAAAGATCTACAACTCCAGACCCTGGCTTTCATGCTAAAGGTTTATAACCTCCCCCTTCGTTATATCATCTTGTGTGATGTTCTGAACACCTGCACTATTAAATTCTTTTCTTAGGTTTTTTTTTTTTTTTAATAAGAAAAAATTAACAAAGTAAAATTTGTTGACAGTGTTCACAGTCAACGCAGTGGGTGTTCCACCTATGCGCTGTCACATTTTTCATGTTCATTTCTGCAGGTGCTAAATACATGCTGACAACAACATATGTTACCAATCTTAATTTTTTTTTTAACTTGTAATTAAGGAGTGCTCACAGCTTGAAGGAAAAAAAATACAGGTGAAAGCTGCCTCTGCCCAAAGACTTTTTCTTTTTTCTCTCATACCCATTTACATAGTTCTTGAATGTACCATGTATGGAAAAAATAAGTTACCAAAATTATTATCTATATAAATAGTATCCATAAGACAAATTTGTAACAATGCTAAAACCACATAAGCTTACTTCCTCCCAAAAAACCCACTATTCTTTCCTTGTTTTCAAATATTTTTCTTGACTCTCTGAATTTCTCTTGCTCCTTTCAATTATAGTGTTTCTTGGAAATTGCACAAACCCTCCAAAAAGTATTTTTATGCTATATGACCCTCAAAGTTGTAGAAACATTCTCTAAGTGGAATACAATTCTTTGATCCTTTCATTACTTTCTGTGAACATGATCACCTCTGCATAGTTAAATCATTAGTAGGAAATAATTATAGTTTTAATCCTATGCATTTTAGAGGTAATTTCTTTTTATTGGCCATTAGGGGACTGGCAGCTTCTACATTCTTCCTCTAGGGACCAGTGATGGGGTGACTGATGATGGTTTCATTAACAAGCATTACACTATTCTCTGACAGCTAGTAAGAAAGTTTAGATGTGTTTTCCAAATGTGCAGCTCCTGCTTAGTCCCTCAGTCATGTCCAACTCTTTGCAACCCCATGGACTGTAGCCTGGCAGGCCCCTCTGCCCCTGGGGATTCTCCAGGCAAGAATACTGGAGTGGGTTGCCATGCCATCCTCCAGGGGATCTTCCCAACCTGGGGATCAACCCCAGGTGTCTATCACTGCAGGTGGATTCTTCAGCCTCTGAAGTATAAAAATCACCCAGGGGAACTCAAATGCTCTACTTCTGCCCCACCCCCTTCTAAACTCCTGGCAATCAGCCAAGCTCAGTCTACCCTCAGAGTCTCTGCACCTCCCTTCTTACGATCTTCACAAAAACTGAGTGAGACCAGGATGGCTCCTCCTTAAGAGGTCTTTCTTGAAGACCCTATTCAATGCTTCTTCACCATGAACTTGGACATATGACCCTGCTTTGTGTGCTTTGAGGCAGTTGTCACTATTGTAAGTTACTTTAAAAAAACAAATTTGTTTATTGTTTGTTTCTTTGGTTAAAATGTAAGCCACATGAGGTCAGGAACTATGCATTTGTCTTGTTTGCATGTAGCATAGATCCTAGCATAGAGTAAATGTTCAGTAAGTATTTTTTAAATAAGTTAATGATTTGCTTAACAAAGATACTGACATGATATTGAGGCTGTTTCCCTTGGATATTCTGATTCAACAGGACCGAGATCAAGTCAAAAATCCATAATAAAAGCACTTCAGGTGATTTGGATGATTAGGCACATTTGAGAAAAACTGTTAGTGTCTTGCTATTCACCATGGTCCATGGACCGGCAGCCTCAGCATCACTAGGGAGCTTGTCACAGATACAGATTCTCAGGCCTGTCCCAGACCCATTGAATCAGAACCTGCTTTAGCAAGATCCCTTGGTGCTCTGTGCACGGTTTAAGAAGCCCCTATCCAAGTACATGAACCAAGTCTCCCCTGTCAGTGAGACACAGACATGGAACAATCACTAGGACACTTTCGCTGGGACTTTCACCTTGACTTGGGGGCAGGAATGGTAACTCTATGACCAAAATTACCAGCTCAGTTCATCACATGTCCCAAGCTGAACATGTGATTTCTAGACTAGCAATTCTCATAGTGTGGTTCCCAGAGCAGCAGAAACCACCTAGAAAGTTGTTAGAAACACAAACTCTCTGACCCCATCTCAAACTGCATTAGAAACTCAGAGGGAGGAGTGTCTAATAATCTGACTTTTAACCAGATCTCTGGGTGAAGTTCTGATTCCTACTAAAGTCTGAGAGCAGTGGTTCTAGATGAGATGTTCCCAGCCTGAGGTGTGCATTAAAATCACTTGGGGAAGTTTTAGAACTCTCAATGCCTAGGTCCATACATCAGACCAATTAAAAATTTCTAAAAATAGCACCTAGATTTCAATAACCCTTAGACATTCTCAAGGCTGGGAACTACAGTTTGAGCCACACTCAGATCTACCTGGCTGCTTGGCAGGTAGAAACAAATACTTGTAAACAAAGTTAGATTAAGACAGTGGTTCTTGGACTTTAGCATGCAGTTGGAGGGTGTGTTAAAACACAGATTTCCAGGCCCCACTTCCAGAGTTTATGAGTCAGCAGGTCTGAGTGGGGCAGAAAATCTGCAGTTCTAACAAGTTTCCAGGTGATGCCAATGCAGCTGGACCAGAAAATATACTCTGGGTTCTTCTAATATCAGGCTACAGAAGTCATAGGTCATTAAATTGAGCCACGTTAAGTGAATATATCCAATATTTTTTATCCTTGTAAATTGTCCCCTCTTCAAAATCTCATAGTCAGTAGTTGGAAAAGACAGAGTGAACAGATATTATTTGAGCTTCTGATGGGTATGAGTTTGGATCTTGACTCTGCCTCTTTAATCAATTTGTTTAATCTTCCTTTATTTCTGGCTACTGACCCTAATCCCTATCCAGATATTACTAGCTGTGGTTCTTGTGGGGAAGCTACTCACTTCTTTGCAACTCAGTTTTGTCCTAATAACTTTATCACTTCAAGGGTTGCTGTGAGCAATAAATTAGTTAGGCTTCGAGAGATTAAGTAACTTCCCCAAGGATACAAAAATTTCCCCTAGTAGTTGGGAACTAGCATTTAAACCTAAGTAGATCTGATTTCAAACTGTGGTGCTGGAAAAGACTCACGAGAGTCTCTTGGTCAGCAAGGAGATCAAACTAGGCAATCCTAAAGGAAATCAACCCTGAATATTCACTGGAAGGACTGATGCTGAAGCTGAAGCTCCAATACTTTGGCCATCTGATGAGTAGAGCTGACTCATTGGAAAAGGCCTTGATGATGGGAAAGACTGAAGGCAAAAGATGAAGGCAGCAGCAGAGGATGAGATGTTTATATGGCATCACCGACTCAATGGACATGAATTTGAGCAAACTCTGGGAGGACAGAGGAGCCTGGCCTGCTGCAGTCCATGGGGGCGGGAAGAATTGGACACGACTTATTGACTGAACAAAGACAGCAAACATCTGACTTCTCAGCATACTAATGAGCTAGCAGTGGTCAAACACAATGGCCTTCTAGGTTCTCATTCTCACTGGTACTCCCTGGTTCATTAATGGCGCCTAACTACTCTCTCCCTAAAAGTTTCTTCTCTGGCTTTTTTTTTTTTTTCCCACAGCATTATCCTGTTCTTTCTCTTACCATTTTGATTCTTTATATTTCCAAACCAGTATTCTAAACTTTTACCTCTTTCCTAAACTTTTCAATTTCACGCTGAGCATCTCTACTTTGATTTGACCAGACACTTGAAAGCAATATGCCTCACCCCAGTTTCCCTCATTGATTTTTACTGTAGTACCACAATCTACCCAGGCACTCAAATTCAAAACTGCATAGATATTTAGCTGGTTTGGAGTTCCTATTAGTGATTCTCACTCTTTTCATAAACCACACGAGGGACTTCTAAAAGCCACTTCTCACCAGTCCAATGTGGCCAATGGAAATTATGTAAATTATGAAAAAATTACATTTTTCTTTTAATCTGAATTATGTGAAAAATAAGCCATAATCTTTCCTTAATTTAGATCTTTGGGTAATTAATGTCCTGTGCTCTATTTGTTGTTAAAAGAAACCATATAGGAGACTATCTTCTCACATGTGCTTGTCTTACCCAAAAAAAGCCACTTACAGCCACTCACATAGTCACCAAATGTATGCGCTTGAGTAAGTATTGAGTGCTCAGGGACATTAGTTGGTAATAGCAGCTGGGAGACTTAAACCCATAATCCAGTTGCACCACAACAGAATGTATCATGTATATTCACCCACTATTCTTTAAAATAATTTGTTTCAAATTGTTTGAAATTTTTGACAAATTTCACTTAGTGATGAATGAAATGCATCATCTTTAAGGTCCAAGAGCATCAAGATATACCTTTAAATATCAGAATTTAAACAGTTTTAATGATATGAGCTAACTGAATAGGTTATTCCTAAACTCAGTAAGCCCAAAGTTAGGACCCAGGATCTAACCTCCCTTCCCTTGTGAAATGAAGGTGTTAGTTGTTCAATCATGTCTGACTCAGTGCAACCCCATGGACTATAGCCCTCCAGGAGCCCCTGTCCATGGGATTCTCCAGACAAGAATACTGGAGTGGTTTGCCATTTCCTTCTCCAGGGGATCTTCCCAACCTAGGGATAAAAATCAGGTCTTCTGCATTACAGGCAAACTCGTTACTGTCTGAGCCACCAGGGAAGCCCTCCCTTCCCTTAACTGATACTTAAAATCATAGAGCTCTCTGGATAAGCTATTTACTACTATGAGTGAGCTTCTCCTAATATTTAGCAATAACCATACTGTACTGTGACTCAGACAGTAAAGAATCTACCTGCAATGTGGGAGACCTGGGTTTGATTCCTGGGTGGGGAAGATCCTCTGGAGGAGGGCATGGCAGCCCACTCAAGTATTCTTGCCTGGAGAATCCCCATGGACAGAGAAGCCTGGTGGGCTATCATCCATCAGGTCGAACACAACTGAGTGACTAAGCACAGCAGAATAATACACCATCAGAGAGTGCCCTGAAGTCTTGAGAGAAATTGATTTCTAAAAACAGTTCCATGCTCAGATCGACACCTTCTGAAATTTGTGGCTAAAAAGCAGCTTTTATCAATCACTTGTTCTGGTGTGGTCACAGATTCAAGGAGACCAGCTGTACAATTAAACTGATTCTGCTGGCCTGCAACACAGCATTTTACTGGGAAGTAAGGATACAGAGTACTCATGAAGTATAATTCACCAATAGTATAAAACTGGTTTTTAGGAGCCCAAACTGAATCACTTGGAATTTTGCCAGACTCAAAAAGGGGAAAAAAAAAAAGCCATAACAATCTTCTTTCTGCTAAGAATAATTATATGAAATGTTCCCAGTGGGGTTGCCACCTTATTAAGTACCCAATTGTGATCCACGGCTGTGAGGGACTGGCTAAAAACATGATGAATGCTTTGTATAAGATCTATAGAAAGGACAAGCAAAGTTAAAGGATATATTATTTGGAAACATAAATGCAGCTGAAGTTCAGGGGTTCCATATGAAAGCACATCTTTAGTGCAATTATTGGGCATTACCATACTTCCATAATGTTGAAGAATGGCCATCACTATCTAATTTCATTCCTTCTATTATATGTATTTATGTCTAGATCTACTCTGAAGGGCAATATAGAGAAATGATGCTACAAATTTATTTTATTATTGTTTAAAGAATCAAATGTCAATCACATTTTACAAGACACAATCTTTTTAAAAAAATTTAATTCATGCCATTCTGCAAGAATAAGCTAGTATTTAGTCACTTCAAAGGGTTAAAATACAGATGCTGTGAATGAAATGCATAATCCTTAAGGCCTTAGAGCATTAAGACATATCTGCTCCTTAGGGTCCATCTTTGTCCATAATCAATTTCTTCCCTTGGAGAACATTAATTGTCTCTAATGATAGCTTTCCATCAATACATCCTTGATCTTAAAAGGCCTGTACAGCTTTTTCCTTTATTCAATCAAATCATCTCTACAATTGCCCCCCTTTAGTAAGATAATACCTTTTAAGCCTTGTATTTTAATATAAAAAGTAAGAGGTAGCTGTAATTCTAATGGAAGTGCTAACATTTGAGAACCAGGATGATGGCTTCCATTATCCTAAATAATGTTTGAAGATTATAGAAAGCACTGTGTTTCAAAAGGTGGAAACTAATCCACCACTTCCAAATTATTTCTTGTATAAAAAATCTGTTCTGACATTAGGATTTTTTTTTTTTTTGCCCCAATGATGGCTATGTATATTTAAATATTTGAATATGAAAGATAATTTTTCAGTGCTAAAAAGGCAAATAATTGCTATTTATAAGGACAAAATGCTGAATAATTCAAGGAATTGATAACTTTAAACACCAAAGCCTTTTATTTTGTTGTTTCTCTGATAAGCCAACCTCACGCTCTTCACTCAAATCACCACAACTCTAATCACCAGTTGCTAAAATTATTTAATTTCATGATGTCAAAAAAAAAAAAAAGACTTCAGGCTCTTTGCGACCCACTAACAATATCTTGCTTTTCTCTACCCTGTTGACGTCTTCAAACATGCTTTTCTAAAAGTGTGGAAATTCAGTATGTATATCTATTTGCCATTCTACTGATTTGTTGCCTTTCACACAGAGGATTGCTCTTGCACTGCTTTATGTAGGTCACCCAGGACAAACCTGTGTTTCTGTCCATGGCCCCACAACAGCTTCTGCAGAGACCACCCTAATATTTATAATAGGTAAGGAACCTTGAGAAGAGACACTGATGTGACAAAAGCTGTCTATACTACAGAATTCTTTGGGTAATTTCTATATTCAGTAGGAACACAGTAAAATTTCTGTGCTGCATATCAAGTATCATTCTTATCACCGCAAGGTTAGGAAGCCCTTCTCACCAGTCCTGGCTTACATGTATGCTTTCACTCTTACTTACAAAAAATCTGCCAGCATTCTAGGAGATAGATGAAGAGACTCTGTGGAATTTAATTAACTGCAAAGCCCAGGTGATTAAAAAACCGATTAAAGAAAATCACAGATGCAACACAGAAAAGAACTTACTGGGAAGAAAAAAAAAAGGTGAGGGGGAAGTAAACAGAAAAATTACTAATTTGTTTAGGGTTTCTCTGGAAATATGTGAAATTCTAGGTGCCAAATCTATGTTTTAAATTAAAATACAATCAATATTTCATAAATACATTGGCTTCAAAATGAACAATAAAAGAAATATTAGAATTCAGTATGGAAGGAAAATGTGTATATGTAGGTAGATAATATCACCCTAACAAATATCAAACCTAAACAAAACACAGACAAAAGTGAGACCAGTTAACAACCAAGATAAGAGATGAAAATTGCCACTGAAGCAGATCAACTTTATTCAATGCCCTGATAAGCACCTATTTGCTCTTCCCCATTATGCTTTCTTAGTATTTATAAATTATCATTTAATTATGCTGGCAAGTGGTAATTGTCAAATAAAGCTCAGATAGGCATAAGCCCTCAGGCTGCACATGACAGAAAAATATCTGTTAAAGCTGGGCTGATTCACACGCTTAGGAAATAATTTCCTTTCTTCTTTTTATCCTTGCCAACAAATTATATGAACTGGCACTTTGTGCTTTGTAGGCATTTTGAAGTCTGTGCAGATTACAGAAAAGAAAAATTAGTTGTTTCAGTATCTACCATTCCTAAATTATTCTGCTGATTTAAGACATCCCGTACGGAAAGAACAAAAGAGTGCAAAGATCAAGAAATTCAAACCTTCCTCTACTTAGAGTTTTTGCTCAGGGTCATTTTCAATTGAGGAAATCAAGATTTGGAGAATTACTTTACATATTGTGTAATGGATTTTACATAAAGTAGGAACTAGAACATGACATTCATCCCATTAAGAGAGATACAGAAATCTCTTTTTCCTTAAGTCTCTTACTACTTAGGTTTAATTAGTACCCATCCACCCCACCTCTTTTGTATGGAGTATTATAATTTTTTTTCCACAGCTAGTTGCAGCTCTCCAGCTGTGGAGCATAAACATAAATAGAGGATTATAATGGATACAAAAAGATAAGTTGAACACCAAGAAGCAATTTAATTTACATCTAATATTTAGACACAATGTTGCATTTTGGTTATATATGTAGAGCCACTGGTGAATTATTTTTATTTGCAAGGCTGAGCAGACAAAGCACAAAGAAGTATTTATTCCTCTATCTTTTGCTTGGAGGAGGTGAGTGGTGGGAATGGAGAGAGTAGGCAAAACTGTAAAAAAAAAAAAAAAAAAAAAGTCTAAGGAAGCTCAAGTTCCTGCAGTGAGCAAAGTCAGTACCACCTCTTGCCTCAGCATTTCTCCTCTCTCTCCTTGCACCCCAGCCACTTACAGCTATTTTGGGGCCTTGAAGGAGGCATATTCTCTCCTGCCTCAGAGTGTTTGCATATGTTTTTCCCTCTGCTTGGAAAGTTCTTTTACAACTTCAACCCCACTTTTTACCTCTGATCCTTTCAATCTTCTGAAGTCCTACCCATTCTGCAGATCCTAATTCAAACAACTTTTCCTTAGAAAAGCTTTCTCTGACCCCTACTGCCAGCTCCAGAATAGATCACTGGTGTTATTATATGCCCTTATTACAGTTTAATAAAAGAAGAAGAATACAAATATAATGCACTTATGATGGGCCAGGCTAATAGACATTCTAACCCAAACCTCACAGCAACCTTGTGGAGGAAGATGAGGAGGAGTGGAGACATTAAATCACTTGCCCAAGATTCCACAGCTACAAAGTGGTGGAGTCAGGACTCAATCCATGTCTGGATCCAGAGTGTGTGCTGTTAGCCGTTTATTATTGCCATATTTATTTGCACAATCATCTAGCCACTATTTGTCAACTCTCACCTCCCATACATTAATTAGGAAGTACCATGAAGCCAGCAATCATGTTTTATTTGTTCAAGCCTGACCTATAATAGGAACTTAATAATTATTGAATCAATGACTGAACACAGCACAATACAAAGACATGGTTTGGAAGCTGAAGAATGATGAATCTCTCAGTTATTTAGCTGCCAATGCAGTTCCTCCATATTTGCAGACCTGTCTACTTCGTTAATCCTGCGAGGGCTTAGCCTAACAGACCGAACTTCATGTATCTTTGCTTCAGTGAGTAAGCTGCTTCTATTTTTTTTTAATGGTTTAATTCCTTTTATGGCAAGGCTTTAAGTAAAAACCAAAATCTTTAAGTGTCATTGATACTTCAAAGAACATAAATAAAGAAACAATGCCATTGCCATAGATGTTTTGAGACTGAGTAGATACTGATGTTAGTAGCATATATTTTAATACTGACTCAAAAACTCCAATGCATAGAAACATTGGTACATTTGGCATATTATGCAGCCAGAATATACAGGTACAATCTATGTATTATTAACACTTATTCAGAGTCAACAAAATGTTAACAATGTTTCAGGAAAATGCATAGCTCATATTTGAATATTCAGTCTAGCCTTGACTAATGCAATTCTTTACACATGAAATGAGCACTACTCATGAAAATTTAGCCATTTTCCTGGTTTTTACAGCATTTTAGTCCACGATGTGGGCTATTCAGTAAGTGATGCAAATTTTCTTTTTAAAAAGGAAATAAAATCCTTTTTAGTAATCAAAAAAAAAAAAAAATCATAGCCAGACTGGCACTTCGGCAACTGAACATAACCTCAATTCAGGCATCCCTTTTTAAATAAGAGATGTTCCCACATAGGCTCTTAATTGAGAACTGCAAAGCTAAACTGCATTCATATCTTGGTATTCATAAATGGTTTTCAGCTACTTATTTATTTCCATCAACATTACTCTAATCCAGTGAAACACTCAGCTAAAACGAAGTCGCCATTTTCAAAGAATATTTTGCATCTTCTGTATTACTTCGTTTCTGCAACTTTAGTCTATTCAGTACATTGTTGTAGCATTGAAGCACTTTCCATTATAATTAGAAACTTAGCTTTTTAAAAATATAAAGCATGTACTTCTCATTTCCATAAAAACAAAGCCCAAAAGAATAAAAATCTCTTCTATTTTTAAAGGTGAAGGAACCAAGGCATGGAAAACTAAATGCCTTACTCAAAAAATAAAAATTAAGATATTGGCCAATAATGAGTCATTTTGCTTTAAAAAACAGTTCTTTTTATACAATGACACACATTCGCATGTTTTATCTGGAAGGGCAGTGCAAATACACTATCACTAAGGCCTTCAACACAAACTAAATTCTTTTGTATCTAAAATTCCAAAATTTATAAACTGAGTATAATCTCCTCTCTCCACTTCTCCCTCCTCTTTCTTCTTCTTTTTCTGTACCATGGCTAGCAGGTAATATTCTGGATGACCCCAAAGCCTATGACACTGGCAAGTCTCTTCTGATGCTTCAGAAACATTGTTGAGTATAGTTTGAGAATTAAGCATAGTGATTATATTCCAGGGCTCTGCATCCTGGCCACCATATGTGGATATGAGCTAATTCTTTTCTACAAAGCTGAGGGTTCTAAGACTTTGTAAATCAAAGTCCCCATTGTTATATAACAGACAAAAAATCAGCGGTTCCTTACAAATCACTAAATAGGATATTGGGGAGAAAGTGTAAGAGAATAAAACTAACGTTTAAAGGGGGACAGAGCAAATCCAGAGACATTTCAAACCTACTTTTCTAACCAATGTCCTGTATATTGATCGAAATGTTATCAAGCTCTAAATATACATAATTTATGCAACTGCAACTCCTCAGCTAACTTCAAAGCTTTTAGTACATAGCATAACCATCTGTACACTAGAAGCTAAATATCTGTTGGGTGGTTTTTTGAGTAAGAAAAATATTCCAGCATCACCCATTAGAAATATAGAAATATAATGTGAACCTGGTATATAATTCAAATATTCTAGTAGCCACATTATAAAAGTAAATAGAAACAGGTGGAATTCATTTTGATAATACACTTCATATAACCAATGTATCCAAAGTAGTATCATTTCAACATGTAATGACTATAACAAATAATTGAGAAATTTGATGATATTTCATTTTGTACTGTCTTCAAGATCTAATGTGCATTTTATACCTCAGTTTAAACTAATCACATTTCAAATGGTCGATAACCATGTACAGAATACTTGAAATGTTGGAAAGATCCCCTGGAGAAGGGCATGGCAACCTACTCCAATATTCTTGCCTGGAGAATCCCATGGACAGATGACCCTGGCGGTCTACAGTCCATGGGATCACAAAGAGTTGGATACGACCGAGCAACTAACACAGGCATACCACCGTGTAAGGCTGCTGCTGCAGCTGCTGCTAAGTCGCTTCAGTCGTGTTCGATTCTGTGCAACCCCACAGGCGGCAGCTCAGCAGGCTCCCCCGTCCCTGGGATTCTCCAGGCAAGAATATTGGAGCGGGTTACCATTTCCTTCTCCAATGCATGAAAGTGAAAAGTGAAAGTCAAGTTGCGCAGTCGTGTCCGACTCTTCGCGACCCCACTGACTGCAGCCCACGAGGCTCCTCCGTCCATGGGAACTTCCAGGCAAGAGTACTGGAGTGGGGTGCCATGGCCTTCTCTGCCATGTAAGGCGGCGGTGGCTGCTGCTGCTGCTGCTAAGTCGCTTCAGTCATGTCCGACTCTGTGCGACTCCATAGACGCCAGCCCACCAGGCTCCCCCCATCCCTGGGATTCTCCAGGCAAGAACACTGGAGTGGGTTGCCATTTCCTTCTCCAATGCATTAAAGTGAGAAGTGAAAGTGAAGTCACTGAGTCCTGTCCAACTCTCAGCGACCCCAGGCTAGTAGTTACCATCTCCGATAGCACAGACATTCTGTACCCTGTTAACTGAATGAGATTTGTTCTTTTCCCTTGTGCTCTAAGTTAATAATGTATTGGCATAGCAAATGATATGAAAATAATGTATTTTCCAATATATGAAACAAAGCCTTTGGCAATAAGTATGTTTGAGATGGATCTTGTACTTCCCTAATCCGGTAAAAAAGAAACATTCCTAACTGGATATGTGAGTTGAATTATCTTCATCAAGTTTACACAATAGTGATTAGAAATGATTATCAGCACTGCTTCTGAATTTTCCAGTGAGTTTTGTACTGGAAATTAAGATAAACATAGAAAATGTGTGAAGTAAGCCTTGTAACTGGGGCTCTTAGGGTAAAAACATGAGTCTATAACTGTCAGCATCTATGTTCTTCTGCCTTATTTAACTCAAACTCCACAAAGCCTCCTGTGATGGGACATGTCTGGTCTCTTAATCCCTCAATTTTGAAATACTGTAATTATTGTTAATCTCTCTCCCTTTAACCTTATACTTTATCGGTTACAAAATCTTGCCAATTCTGCCTCCAAAGTGAGTCTCATCTTTATTTCCATCTCTGTGCTCCCCTAAACTTAGAGCTTTATTCATCTGACCCTTCTTGGACTGTGGTCACCCACAGGCTTCCCATCTTCCACTGTCATAGCATAGTGCTAATGAGAGAGGCCCTGCTGAAATGAAGTCTGAAAAACACCACTCCTTAATTTCTTTCATCTTCAAAATAAAACTTGAATTCCACTTTGTTAAATGTTTCTAGATCCATCTATCAATTCAATAAACACTTTATTATAGTTTTTGCTGTATACCAAATACTAAGCTACACAACAGAGATTTAAGAAGAACTTTTCTTGAATATTTCCTAAACTGGTAAGTGATACAATATAACGTGATAAATGCTATAACCAACATATGCACAATGTGTTTTTGAAAGGTCAGAGGAAACAAAAATTCTGCCTGTATATAGGGAAAAATAGGAAAGATACTACAGAGGAGGTGATATCTGAGCAGGTATCTTGAAGAATTAATATTAATTTGCCAGGTAGAGAAGAAGGGATTAATGTTCCTGCCATATAAAACTGACTATTCAAAGGGCTTAAAAGTACATGATAGGGGAATGGAAAACAGACTAGATTACTGAAGAAAAGGATGGTATTCAAAATACTTAACAAGTAGTGGATCTGTCTGCTGACCAATCAGAATTAAAAATGGTCTTACCTATGCATGCCAGCATAGTCAAGAAACAAAATCAATGAATGTGCTTGGCACAAAGAGTGGCAGGAAGGTTGAGGTCAATAACAGATTAGTAGGGCTAATAATGTGATAATAATGTGGGATAATAATGTGAACTTCTTTTAGTAGATAGGAGGGAACCATTGAAAGGTTTTAGACAAGTGAAAGTCATGTTAGCAACTATATTTTAGAAAGATCAACCAAGCAACTTGTAGAGCCTGGATTTGGAAGAAAAGAAATAAAAGGCCGAAATGAGTTAGACGATTGTATTAGCTCAGATAAGAGATGAAATGTAGCTGAACTGAAATCATAGCTATGAAAATAGAGATAAAATATAAAACTCACGGCATATTAGGAGATAAAAATTCACAGGATTGAACATGAGGAATGGGAGACTGATGGAGAGATAAATCATGCATTTGAGGTTTTTAGTGTGGAAAACTGATGTGCAGAGATGCCATCAAATCAAACAGAATATTAAAAAGGAGGCAAGGTTTCATTTTGTATATATAGCATTTAAAATATCTGAAGAACTCAGTTGGGTATGTCCAGAAGATAGTTTTAAATAGGAGACTAGAATCTAGGAGAGAGAAATATACAACTCATTATTTGATGGTTGAAATAAAGAACATAAATTATTTTCTTAGGGTAAGAAAAGCAACAAGAAAATGACTGAGGATAGGATCCTAGTGAAGGAATTAGAAGAAAAAAAAAATCTGTGTCCTGCCTTGAATTTATAGACTTCAGTCTTCTTCATTAGATCTTGAGATCCTGAAGGGCAGAAATCACCTTATTTATCTTTGAGTACCATTAATGTTCACTGAGAGTGTTTACACCTAGTAAGTTTGTATGCACACACACAAAATGTTTGCTGAGTTGAAATGAGTTTCGTCCTGGAACTCTTGAGGATAATATATATTTTGTAGGACTTTGATTAGATTGCTCTGTTTAGCTGAATCAGTGTATATGAAAATAGGCTCCTTTAAGTTCACACAAAATTTTGATTGCTTTTTCTCTGAACTAACGGTCCAATTCACTTTGAAATGGGCCACAAAGCCAGATAGCTCATGAAGACAGTAGTTGGTCATTTAATACTATATCCATTGAGAAGCTCCTATGGGATTGATAAATAAAAAGATTACTCCACCAGTTTTCATCTCTGTACAGAATGTGATGTTATGAAAAGATTCAGATCCACCTCCTCTGTAACATCTTGGTTAAGGCAGGTACATGGCAAGTTATTTCACCTCCTTGCGTTTGTTTGCTCATATGCAACACTGGGATAATGTGACCTACCCCTTAGGGTCAGTGATGAGAACTAAATGCCACCATGCAGGTAAAAGCACCAAACTCATTGTTCACTTAGTAGGGTCTTCGTCTTTGGTAAGAACAGAACATAATTTTTCCTTTGGATAAATTACTAGGAAGAAGAAATGATATTTCCCAGAAAAGTAACTGGAAGACATTAATAAACTATCTCATAAGTAAAATTCACACTAAGAATGGATATTTGGAATGAAATTCTTAAAAACATGGCATAAAGTTTTAAAGTATAGTAGAAGAAGGCATAAGGCCCTGTGTTAATAAATTCACCAATTTCAGAAAATCATTGAAGTAGTTCTCTTTTTAATGATTACTTTGACTGATCTGAGTACAAGTGTTCTTTTTTCTTTTTTTTTAAACCACAACAGAAGAACAGGCTAGAAGCAGAGAATGTAAGGCCTAGGGTAATATTAAAGCAAATCAACTGAGTTCCAAATTTGTATAAGCCAACGTGTTAGACACGAAGAAAAAAATGCAAAGAAAACCTCTGAATTAACCTGAACCACTGACAAAATCCTGGGCCCCAGAAGAGGAACCATGATTATTGTTTAGTTTTATTGACAGATCTGTGGTGGACTATTTGTCTTGATATCCTTATTTCTGGTGAAGTCAACTTCCCTTTCCTTTTCCTAGAAGGAAAACTCTAAATAGTAGTTCAGTTCAGTTCAGTCGCTCAGTCGTGTCTGACTCTTTGCGACCCCGTGAATCGCAGCATGCCAGGCCTCCATGTCCATCACCAACTCCGGAAGATCACTCAGACTCACGTTCATCGAGTCAGTGATGCCATCCAGCCATCTCATCCTCTGTCGTCCCCTTCTCCTCCTGCCCCCAATCCCTCCCAGCATCAGAGTCTTTTCCAATGAGTCAACCCTTCGCATGAGGTGGCCAAAGTACTGGAGTTTCAACTTTAGCATTATTCCTTCCAAAGAAATCCCAGGGTTGATCTCCTTCAGAATGGATTGGTTGAATCTCCTTGCAGTCCTAGGGACTCTCAAGAGTCTTCTCCAACACCACAGTTCAAAAGCATCAATTCTTCGGTGCTTTGCCTTCTTCACAGTCCAACTTTTACATCCATACATGACCACAGGAAAAACCATAGCCTTGACTAGGCAGACCTTAGTCGGCAAAGTAATGTCTCTGCTTTTGAATATACTATCCAGGTTGGTCATAACTTTTCTTCCAAGGAGTAAGCGTCTTTTAATTTCATGGCTGCAGTCACCATCTGCAGTGATTTTGGAGCCCCAAAAAATAAAGTCTGACACTGTTTCCACTGTTTCCCCATCTATTTCCCATGAAGTGATGGGACCGGATGCCATGATCTTCGTTTTCTGAATGTTGAGCTTTAAGCCAACTTTTTCGCTCTCCTCCTTCACTTTCATCAAGAGGCTTTTTAGCTCCTCCTCACTTTCTGCCATAAGGGTGGTGTCATCAGCATATCTGAGGTTATTGATATTTCTCCCGGCAATCTTGATTCCAGCTTGTGTTTCTTCCAGTCCAGCGTTTCTCATGATGTACTCTGCATATAAGTTAAATAAGCAGGGAGACAATATACAGCCTTGACGTACTCCTTTTCCTATTTGGAACCAGTCTGTTGTTCCATGTCCAGTTCTAACTGTTGCTTCCTGACCTGCATACAGATTTCTCAAGAGGCAGGTTAGGTGGTCTGGTATTCCCATCTCTTTCAGAATTTTCCACAGTTTATTGTGATCCACACAGTCAAAGGCTTTGGCATAGTCAATAAAGCAGAAATAGATGTTTTTCTGGAACTCTCTTGCTTTTTCCATGATCCAGCGGATGTTGGCAATTTGATCTCTGGTTCCTCTGCCTGTTCTAAAACCAGCTTGAACATCAGGGAGTTCACGGTTCACATATTGCTGAAGCCTGGCTTGGAGAATTTTGAGCATTACTTTACTAGCGTGTGAGATGAGTGCAATTGTGCGGTAGTTTGAGCATTCTTTGGCATTGCCTTTCTTTGGAATTGGAATGAAAACTGACCTTTTCCAGTCCTGTGGCCACTGCTGAGTTTTCCAAATTTGCTGGCATATTGAGTGCAGCACTTTCACAGCATCATCTTCCAGGATTTGAAACAGCTCAACTGGAATTCCATCACCTCCACTAGCTTTGTTCTTAGTGATGCTTTCTAAGGCCCACTTGACTTCACATTCCAAGATGTCTGGCTCTAGATTAGTGATCACATCCTCATGATTATCTGGGTCGTGAAGATCTTTTCTGTACAGTTCTTCTGTGTATTCTTGCCACCTCTTCTTAATATCTTCTGCTTCTGTTAGGTCCATACCATTTCTATCCTTTATCGAGCCCATCTTTGCATGAAATGTTCCCTTGGTGTCTCTAATTTTCTTGAAGAGATCTCTAGTCTTTCCCATTCTGTTCTTTTCCTCTATTTCTTTGCATTGATTGCTGAAGAAGGCTTTCTTATCTCTCCTTGCTATTCTCTGGAACTCTGCATTCAGATGCTTATATCTTTTCTTTTCTCCTTTGCTTTTCACTTCTCTTCTTTTCACAGCTATTTGTAAGGCCTCCCCAGACAACCATTTTGCTTTTTTGTATTTCTTTTCCGTGGGGATGGTCTTGATCCCTATCTTCTGTACAATGTCACGAATCTCATTCCATAGTTCATCTGGCACTCTGTCTATCAGATCTAGGCCCTTAAATCTATTTCTCACTTCCACTGTATAATCATAAGGGATTTGATTTAGGTCATACCTTAATGGTCTAGCGGTTTTCCCTACTCTCTTCAATTTGAGTCTGAATTTGGTAATAAGGAGTTCATGATCTGAGCTGCAGTCAGCTCCTGGTCTTGTAAGTATATAAATAGCCCAGAATCATGAAAATCTGTGGACATTTGGTAACTTCTAGAGTGTTTTGGTTACATTTAATCATTTCAGTAGGAAATAGGCTAAAACCTCTAAAACTGAAGAAAAGTGAAATTCGCTCAGTCATGTCTGACTCTTCGTGACCCTATGGACTTACATAGTCCATGGAATTCTCCAGGACAGAATACTGGAGAGGGGAGACTGTTTCCTTCTCTAGGAGATCTTCCCAACCCAGGGATTGAACCCAGGTCTCCCATATTGCAGGCGGATTCTTTACCAGCAGAGCCACCAGGGAAGCAAGGTGAAAGTTAAAACCAAGATAATAGCAATCTGGTGTAAGTGACTAGCTCGCAAGCTAGTAAGCACTAGATGCATGCGTGCTAAGTCACTTCAGTCATGTCTGACCCTGGACTGTAGACTGCCAGGCTCTTTGGTCTACGGGATTCTCCAGGCAAGAATGCTGGAGTGTGTTGCCATTTCTTTCTCCAGGGGATCTTCCCTCCCCAAGGACGGAACCCGTGTCACTAATATCTGCTGCATTGGCAGGTGGTTCTTTATGACTATTGACACCCAGGAAGCCCAAGCACTAGATGGAGGGCTGCAAGTAAAGAGAATACAGTACCAAGAGAATTTGGCCTTCTCAGTAAAAAATGTGAGTTCCAGTCCCAGCTCTAGCCTTAATCAGCTGATTGATCCTAGACTCTGTCCCTTGATATCTTCACCTGGCAAGATCACTTAACACTATTAGCAATTTCTATTAACGTGCTATTTGTATTAGCACACTATTATGTATGAGGGTTTCTGTGGTGCCTCAGATGGTAAAGAATCTACCTGCAGTGGGGGAGACCTGGGTTCGATCCCTGGGTCAGGAGATCCCCTGGAGAAGGAAATGGCAACCCACTCAAGTATTCTTGCCTGGGAAATCCCGTGGACAGAGGAGCCTGGTGGGTTACAGACCATGGAGTAGCAGAGTCGGACACAACTGAGTGACTAACGCTCAGGCAACTTATACAAGAACATGCTTTGTAAACTGTAAAGCGTTGTGCCAGTGTGAGTTTAGGTCACCGGCAGCGGTAGCGTAAGGATTCTGACTCACTGGCAGTTGTGCTGTCCATTTGCACCTTTGTTTGATTAGTAAGAACTTGAAACTGTGCCTCAAAATAGACTGTTCATGAACAAGACAACTTGTTCAAAAGTTCTGATTTTCTTAGTTTTTCTTAACAGTCCTGCAACCAATCCCACAGTTCCAGGAAAGAGAAATATAAATCAATTTATGGTCCTAAATTTAAAGTCAAGACTATGGGAGGTGACAGGATTATTAGGGAATATAAACTTTCCCCATGATGTAATTATCCAGTATAAAATGTCTCTGACATAAGGTTATGTGGATCCCTTCAGGAGATTCAGTTAGGACTGGACAAAGGGTGGTTCCATCCAGTGGTTGCCACAGCATGTGTTAAGTAAGCCCGAGTTCTGACGCAGGCAACACCAACCCTCCTGAAAGAGTACAGGGAGTGTTCCCTCCCGTGACTCAGCACCTGTGTTTCTAGTGGGTTGCAAAAGAGATAGTGACCCTCTGGACATTTCTGGAATCACAGAAGCATCTTAAAGCTTTTCTAATCATTTATTAAATTGAACAGACAAGTTAGGCAATTGACCCGAGACCACAAATCATAAGTAGAACTAGGATCACAAGGAACAAATGAGATTAGAAGACAGAAGACCTTGGTTTGAGCCCAACTTTGCTACATACTAGATGGGTGATCTTAGCTATATCATTTAAATTAGTGGATTCAGTTTTCTATCCATAAATGGAGTAATACTGCCTTGCTTCCAGGATTACTATGATGGGAAATGAGGTAATCTATGTGCGAGTCTATAACCTATTCTATAAATGTCGTTTATTGTTACCATTAACATGACTCTTGCCACTAAGACTGAGAATGATGACCCCAACAAGGTCGGGGCCCAATACCAGATAACTCTGAGACTCATATAGACCCCTCACAATAACTGTTATCACTTATTGTATCTTTAACATACAATGACACCAGTAATCTTTCTTAAAACCCTTTGGTTAGACTTTATTTTCTTTTTCCAAATGGGAAGACTGATTTCCACAGAGGTTAAACAACTTGTCTATTGTCACACTGATAAGGAGCAAACCAGAGATTTAAAGCCCTTGTTCCTAAGCACTAGATTATATTGCCTCCCTAGATCTGACTGAGGCTGATTGGCATGGCTTCAATACCTCTATCTAGTCTCGTGTGGGTTCCATAATGCCAGCTTTTTTCCCAGCAATGTTTCATATGAAAAGGAGGATGTTTAGACACTGTCTAGGTTCCCTCCAATTGTTTTTTGCATGGAGCAGCAGGATATGTCTTCTAGTTTTTTAGTTTTGATTGCTGTGGTTGCTACTATTGCTATTGTCATCAGCCCAGCTTCCAAATATCATGATTTTGCAAAAGTGGAAACTGAGCCTCAAAGCGGCCAAATAACTTTCCCAAAGTCCACAGCTGGTTGCAAACCTGAGACTGGAATGTTAGCCTTCTCCTGCCCTATGTCAGTACTCTTCTGACTATATCACACTGTATTTTGAAGAATATAATAATCATTTTTCAGATTTCAAGCATAATGTAGATTTTTTATTTGGTATTCACTGATACCATGGCACCATAGCAGTGAGTCAATCGTGAATAAAACCTATGAACTTCTGACTCTTAAATATTAGAAGTATTTACCATAATGATTCATTCCTTGCTAGAGCATAAAGGTTCAACTTTGAAAATTTGAAAAACAGAAAATATCAATTCTAAAAGAGAAGCTAGAACTGAGGTTTACAGACTAATCTTTTACAAAGATGTCCCTAAGAACTGAACTGGAAGGCAATTAAGTTCTTATTAACTATAAAACAATTTTTCTTTTTCTTTTTTTTTTAGCAAAACAATAAATACTTGAACTACTTTTAACACATGGAAAGAGGAAAAGGAGACGTAGGTAAAAACGATTCTCCTTGCTCCGGCTCCACCTTCTTTTCGCTGTCCTTTCTATTTACTTTCTCCTTGTAGACTACAGTCCTGAGAAGAGTCACCCCACAATAAAGATAATTAGTCCCCAGCAAGTGTTTCTGCTATGTACATGCAGCATAAGGAATTTGAGTTCCATTTCACCAAGAATAAAGGAAGACATAAAAAAATTCACTTCTACAAAAAAGACTATATATGAAGCTATACTCAAGATGTTAGGGAAGCAGAGATGAGGGAGACCTGACCCTGCCTCTAGGGTTTTCACTTCTGGTGGAACTGGGTCTTTAAAGTCGTATGAGTGTCAGCCAGACAGGGCCAGTAACAGGGCATTCCAGGCCAAAGAAGCTTCCATTGTGTGCAGGTAATGAATAGACGTCTGATGTTACCGGAGTACCAAGAATGGGATGAGCCATTCCCCAAGATGAGACGCATAGCAGAGTGGCCTGAGAGGTCTCTGAGCACAACTGGAATCTGAAGTAAGATGTGAACATGTGGAGCTCTATGGAGGAATGTGGACCAAGAATTTCATTCCTTAAAATGCTGACATTTATAAATTACTTACATTTCAAAACTTAGAGCCAATTTAACTCTATAGTAAAGTCATTCTAAGGTATTTGCATTTTAATATGCTTCCTTCCATGGGAGAAGAAATGGGGCAGCTATAGTTACATCCTCCTTTCTTTTTGGTATAGTAGATCAAAGTTTACAAATTCTCCACTCTGAATTGCCCTTTCTAAGCAAATTGAATCTTCAGTACAGAGCAAACTGTGATTGCAGTCCCAATAATAATCTTATAATAATCCTGGCTTGGGACCCTTAAGCTTTCTAAGAGAAAATTGGTGTAGGAGGGTGCAAGGGAGGGAAGCAGCTGTCTCTATGGGCAACCTGCCACAGTATAGTGATGCCAATGTCCAGGAACTGAAATATTGCAATTGAAACAATCCCATTAGGCTGCATAATAAATTGTCTGCTGGTGTCCAAAACATAGGCTCAGTCTTTAATAGTAAATAATGTTAACCCAAAGGAAATGTCATTCATCTGTCATTTACTGAACATCTACAACATGCACTTCTGTGAAAGTTTTTATCAGTATGAAAAGAAAAATATAGAGGCCCTATAATCTAGAAATTTAACGTTCATCCTGGGCCTAAGATAAACCCACAAGCAGCTCTACCTCAAGACAGATTGTAAGAACAATAATAGAAGTTCTAGCAAATTGCTATGAAGGCTCAGAGATAGGAGAGATTAAATAGACTTAGAAAATTGCTCCAATTTCCATAGGAATAATAAATATGATCAAAACCAGAAAAAAACCCAAGGTTCACAGTTTTCTCCCTGATTAGACTGCCCACTCTAGTTCAAGAAAATTCAGATTAGAAAACCAAGCTTTACTATATGACTCAGAATGTGTACAAAATTTTAAGTTTGCTAAAATAGATGGAATATAAATTTCCAAAGACTAGATTCCCTTCAGCTCCTGTTTTTTGAAACTAGGGATGGCAAACAGGAATATCTCAGCTGAGCTCAACCACCGTGAGGACCCACAGAGCAAAAAACGAGGATCGCTAAGGTAACCAGACAGCAGAATGTAATTACCCAAACTGGAATTCAGCCAGGCTGTGCAGGCAATATCCACACTCTTTAGAAAATGTCATAGACTCTTTTAATAACCATGGCAATTTTATTCCATAAACATGTATTAGTAGGACATATCAGAACAAGGATAAAATAGTCTTGTTTTCTACACCCACGAATGGATACACAGCCAGAGCAAAGAAGGCAGACTGTAAATCTCAGAGACATGATTATGAACTTGCTAGCTACAATATTCACTCTTGTTTTGAGATGTAATTTTTTTAAATGTAGGAAGGGAGGCACAGTGCTATGTGTATAATAGAATTCAAATGAA
>SJYX01009860.1:154333-174558 GCA_006410675.1 Oreotragus oreotragus
CCCAGCAAGTGTTTCTGCTATGTACATGCAGCATAAGGAATTTGAGTTCCATTTCACCAAGAATAAAGGAAGACATAAAAAAATTCACTTCTACAAAAAAGACTATATATGAAGCTATACTCAAGATGTTAGGGAAGCAGAGATGAGGGAGACCTGACCCTGCCTCTAGGGTTTTCACTTCTGGTGGAACTGGGTCTTTAAAGTCGTATGAGTGTCAGCCAGACAGGGCCAGTAACAGGGCATTCCAGGCCAAAGAAGCTTCCATTGTGTGCAGGTAATGAATAGACGTCTGATGTTACCGGAGTACCAAGAATGGGATGAGCCATTCCCCAAGATGAGACGCATAGCAGAGTGGCCTGAGAGGTCTCTGAGCACAACTGGAATCTGAAGTAAGATATGAACATGTGGAGCTCTATGGAGGAATGTGGACCAAGAATTTCATTCCTTAAAATGCTGACATTTATAAATTACTTACATTTCAAAACTTAGAGCCAATTTAACTCTATAGTAAAGTCATTCTAAGGTATTTGCATTTTAATATGCTTCCTTCCATGGGAGAAGAAATGGGGCAGCTATAGTTACATCCTCCTTTCTTTTTGGTATAGTAGATCAAAGTTTACAAATTCTCCACTCTGAATTGCCCTTTCTAAGCAAATTGAATCTTCAGTACAGAGCAAACTGTGATTGCAGTCCCAATAATAATCTTATAATAATCCTGGCTTGGGACCCTTAAGCTTTCTAAGAGAAAATTGGTGTAGGAGGGTGCAAGGGAGGGAAGCAGCTGTCTCTATGGGCAACCTGCCACAGTATAGTGATGCCAATGTCCAGGAACTGAAATATTGCAATTGAAACAATCCCATTAGGCTGCATAATAAATTGTCTGCTGGTGTCCAAAACATAGGCTCAGTCTTTAATAGTAAATAATGTTAACCCAAAGGAAATGTCATTCATCTGTCATTTACTGAACATCTACAACATGCACTTCTGTGAAAGTTTTTATCAGTATGAAAAGAAAAATATAGAGGCCCTATAATCTAGAAATTTAACGTTCATCCTGGGCCTAAGATAAACCCACAAGCAGCTCTACCTCAAGACAGATTGTAAGAACAATAATAGAAGTTCTAGCAAATTGCTATGAAGGCTCAGAGATAGGAGAGATTAAATAGACTTAGAAAATTGCTCCAATTTCCATAGGAATAATAAATATGATCAAAACCAGAAAAAAACCCAAGGTTCACAGTTTTCTCCCTGATTAGACTGCCCACTCTAGTTCAAGAAAATTCAGATTAGAAAACCAAGCTTTACTATATGACTCAGAATGTGTACAAAATTTTAAGTTTGCTAAAATAGATGGAATATAAATTTCCAAAGACTAGATTCCCTTCAGCTCCTGTTTTTTGAAACTAGGGATGGCAAACAGGAATATCTCAGCTGAGCTCAACCACCGTGAGGACCCACAGAGCAAAAAACGAGGATCGCTAAGGTAACCAGACAGCAGAATGTAATTACCCAAACTGGAATTCAGCCAGGCTGTGCAGGCAATATCCACACTCTTTAGAAAATGTCATAGACTCTTTTAATAACCATGGCAATTTTATTCCATAAACATGTATTAGTAGGACATATCAGAACAAGGATAAAATAGTCTTGTTTTCTACACCCACGAATGGATACACAGCCAGAGCAAAGAAGGCAGACTGTAAATCTCAGAGACATGATTATGAACTTGCTAGCTACAATGTTCACTCTTGTTTTGAGATGTAATTTTTTTAAATGTAGGAAGGGAGGCATAGTGCTATGTGTATAATAGAATTCAAATGAAATGTCTTATATAACTGGTGAAGAGTAATGCTTAAATTGTTCATGTTGGTAGTTTAATGAAAACACAGAAATACACTATTTACATTCAAAAGCCTAATGGTAAATTATGAAATGTGTTATCACAGTCTCTGGACAAAAAATACCCTATGTTTCTAAAGTTTTACTTCAAATTTTTTATTATAATATACTAAAGTACAGGTGTTTGTCCATGGAACTAAATTTTTCTATTGTCCCCTACTACCAAAGAAAGGGGCTTCCCTGGTGGTGCAGTGGTAAAAAATCCACCTGCCAATTCAGGAGATTCAGGTCCCATCCCTGGGTCGGGAAGATCCCCTGGAGTAGGAAATGGCAACCCACTCTAGTATTCTTGCCTGGGAAATTCCAAGGACAGAGGAGCCTGATGGGCTGCAGTCCATGGGGTCACAAAGAGTTGGAAATGACTGTGCAACTAAGTGCACACATCCAAAGTAAACAGTTCCACTGTCGGATTAAATGATTTAATCTAACAAATATTTAATGAGTGCCTACTATGTGCCAAAACAGTCCCTCACTCTCACAGAGATGATAGGCTGGCAAACACATCAAAGGGAAGTCAATGGATTTTCAAGATAGAAATATATGGCAGTGAGATGCCTGAGGGCAGAGAGAAAACTACCAAAATGCAGAAAGAAGCAAATCAAGAGTGAATACCAAGACCCCATGTTGGCCGTCTTGGTATTTAACAAGCAATACTTTATTTTGGTAGATGATAATCACAATATTTAGTGAACATTCAGTCTGCACTCAGTACTGTACTAAGTGTACACTTTTCTTATATTTTAATGGAATGATACCTCAATATGGATGGAAGAGGGGACATCATGTTTCATTCCAGACCAGAACACTGGTTCAGTGCAGCCAGTTCAGGGCTCAACTCTCAGGACTACCAGTTCAGAGCTCTGCTCTTTTGGGCAAGATACTTTAACGTTTCTTTATCTGGAAAATGGTGGCAATTATATCTCTTTAAGGATTAATAGGGTTAAATAAGATAATGCTTGTAAATGTTATAAACAGTATCTAGAAGATGGTAAGCATACAACGCAAAACTGCACTGGCTATGATCTCATAAATAATACCTTCCTCTAATGCTATAATACTAACACACCTGGTATAGTAAATTATCTTTGAGCCCTGTTTAAGTAGCTGGTCCATGGGTTCCTGCCCTTCTTTGTTGCCATCTCCTGCCCTTTTCCCCATTCCGAGTAGCTGTCAAGCTATACTATCACCCAGAATAATAGTAATGGGGAGTCACTGAGCCCCAAGCCTCTGTCCACTCTCTCCTTTTTCTCCCTGCAGGCAAGGAGATGATAGGTTAGATAATTTTTCCTTGTATTTCAACCTTGAAATCATCATAAATTTTATCCTGATACATTTTTTTCATATATGTACTTACATCTCTTTAACTTCATTTTCTCTTTCCAACACATTTAATCCTTGCTCATTTCTTCAGAAATAGTTTTCTCCCTTACCCTCTCAAACTCTCTGCCTATGCACCACTGTGAGCTCAAAGAACAATACTAATTATTATCGAAAAGCATTAAAGAATGGTTAACAACACATTTGTGTCAAGGAAAGGTAAACCGTCTCCATCATTAGGCTTGACATCATTAAGGTCAATGATCATTAAGATCATTAAGGTCTTCACCCTTTTAAAGTCCTTCAAGTACTGAGACGTCCCCATTTTCTTCCTCATCTTTTTCTAATTAAACCTTTTCCTTAGACCCCAGTGACCAAGATAAATATGAAACTAATTCTAATTGCACTTTATTCTAGTTTTGTTTATTAGTGAAGAATACAGCTGAAACCTTGCAGTATGACTATGTTAGCTCTAATAAATGCAGGCTTTTATTGACATATTTGTAATCATGTTTTAAAGGAAAAAATTATCTTCTGAATTCTGAACCAATTTGAAAACAAATGTATGAGTCTCAACTTTTAAAAAGTTAGGGAATATTTATCATTTCAAGAACAATGCATGATACTAAAAACCATAAAGAGATGCTGCCTTAGAACTCACAGTGGTGAACTACACGCTCATGAGGAATTGGGAATTTGCTTTAGTCTTTTCATGTAGAGTGAAATACAGCTTCTTGTCCTGATACTGTAGTCAGTCTCACTCATAAGTAGCTTAAATTATGCAAACCTAATGTGATCTGTGGCAGTAAGTGCAAGACTGTAAGATATCCCCACCTTTGAGAGAGTGCTGGGAATGACAATTTAGAATCACTTCTGTAAGACTGCCAGCTCCCAGCATATACAAGAAGATGTGCTCTGTTTTTGTCCTTTGCATAGCAGTTGACTTCTGTCATTCATTGCCCAACCAACCCTAGCTTTTAAGGTGACAGGTCATATGTGCTCCAGTACTTATGTAAATAAATAATATTGCGCTCAAAGCCAGTCTAACCAATGACCTTTTACAAACAATAGGCCTTTTACAAACAATAGACTGTATGGGAGGAGTCTGCTAGGATTCTGAGTGCCAATAAGGTAATCACATATCCATTTTGGTCTTGTTACCTACTTACATCATAGCCTGAAAGGATGATCCTATAAAAGAAGCAGTTTGCAGATTCCATCACCAGAAAATGGTCAATGATAGATGGTCTGTTTTGCATATACTTAGGTAATTGTCTTCATTTAAAAAATTTGCCAGATACTGACAGAACAGATCATTCAGGATAAGTTATGCTTTCATGTGAATCATTATTTTTCTAGGCTGTAAGTAAAACGAATAGTTTTCCACTTCCTAATTAGACAATTGTCTGATCATTTTTCAAAAGGCTTCAACCACGTCCATTCTTAAAGAATACCACATAGACAATGTCTATTGGGAAAAGCAGCAAGCATATATTCTTGTCCTATGTGAGTTTTGTTTTTGCTTATTCTTTAATTTTTTAACTAAACAATAAATTTTCACATTTTACTTCATTCAAATCTCTTTAAAATTTAGGTTCAAACTTGAGAGTACAAAATATGGGTCCTTCAGAGCAGTTTCAGCATTGTTACCACAGCAGGCATGAAGAATAGAAATCTGACATTAATTTCATCAGCAAATGATACAGCCTTGGAATCGAGGAAAATGACAATGGGTCCCAAACATGAATGCTTAAACATAGCACTTTTAGAAACAATTTTATTTCATGCCTTCCCACCAATTTATTTTTGTAAATAGCAGCAGAAGTTTTCTTCACAATGATACTCCTGAAAAAGACATCCTTAATTGATGATGATTTGACCACACCATCCTAAAACTTCTTGGGGAGCTAGTTTGTTTTTTTCTCAGCAATTTGCTCAGTTCTAGGGGAATCAAGATAATTTTGAAACTAATAGTAGTATTAACAAATCTAGAATTCTTCCCCAGAGGGTTCAAATTATGCAAAAAAGGCCATGTTTCTTTTCCAGCTTTTGTGAAATGGTTTGAGTTTTTTTCTTCATGGACTTTAGTTTGAAGTGTTTAGCGCAAAATAGTGGAGAACTCAGTAGCTATGGAATCAGTTTGCGCCACATACAGTTTAGAAACTGTTTACCTCTTTTTTTAAGAACAGTGCTAATGATGCTGCAAGATGCAATGTGTGCCTGCTGCTGCTGCTGCTAAGTCACTTCAGTCGTGTCTGACTCTGTGTGACCCCATAGACGGCATCCCACCAGGCTCCCCCATCCCTGGGATTCTCCAGGCAAGAATACTAGAGTGGGTTGCCATTTCCTTCTCCAATGCATGAAAGAGAAAAGTGAAAGTGAAGTCGCTCAGTCTGTCCGACTGTTAGCGACCCCATGGACTGCAGCCCACCAGGCTACTCCATCCATTGGATTTTCCAGGCAAGAGTACTGGGGTGGGGTGCCATTGCCTTCCCCGCAATGTGTGCCTAGATTGACTAATATTCTAGTGCCAGAAAATAAAATTTAGAAGCTGTTTTGATCTATTTACCCAATGAAACTATAGACTTGGTCACCTCAAAGAGTGACCACTACTTACTGATAGTTTATATGATTTAAGGATAAAAGAAGTATTTATCTGACCCTCATGGAAAGTAATCTTAAACCATAAAATCATAGTTTTATAACTCTCTTAAGAACATTGTTTCTCTTCCTCTCTTTAATTTCCTTCAATGCTTGGAATCTTAATGCATTCATTTGCTCAGGCTGCCACAACAAAGTATCTCCTGCTACTGCTAAGTCACTTCAGTCGTGTCTGACTCTGTGTGACCCCATAGACGGCATCCCACCAGGCTCCCCCATCCCTGGGATTCTCCAGGCAAGAATACTGGAGTGGGTTGCCATTTCCTTCTCCAATGCATGAAAGAGAAAAGTGAAAGTGAAGTCGCTCAGTCTGTCCGACTGTTAGCGACCCCATGGACTGCAGCCCACCAGGCTACTCCGTCCATTGGATTTTCCAGGCAAGAGTACTGGGGTGGGGTGCCATTGCCTTCCCCAAAGTATCTCCTACTGGGTGGCATAAACAACAGAAATTTGCTTTCTCATAATTTTGGAGGCTAGAAGTAGAAGATCAGCACATCACTAGAGTTGGTTTCTTCTGAGGCCTCCCTCCTAGGCTTGGGGATAGCTGTCTTCTTGTGTCTTCACAGGGTCTTCCCTCTGTAAATCTGTATACAAATTTCTCCTTCTTGCAAGGACACCAGTCAGAATGGATTAGGGCCCATTACCTCATTTTAACTTAGTTACCTCTTTAAAGACTGTCTCCAAATACACTCATATTCTGAGATACTGGAGGTTAGAACGTCAACATGTGAATTCTGGGGTGACACACAATGCACCCATAACACTTACTATATAAGATCAAGAAAAGGGTGCTGGGATTGAAGAGACTAGAGCATCAGAGGCCTGTTCTTTCATTTTTCTCCCCTGCCCACCTTCACCACCTCAGGTGCACCACCAAAGCTACCTCTCAGGTACCTTTCTAGAAATTCTAGGATACCTAGGGGAACCATGCAACAGCTCATTTGCTTCCCAAATATCAGTGGATATTTACCATGCATAGCACTGTGCCACATAGTGTACAGAATAACTGCAAAAGTAAACTATAGTTGCAAGACTTTCATTCAAATAGCTTATGCCAAATCACATTTTTGTGTATTAACTAAGTGACAGCTAAGAACTCTAAACACACTGGATTTTTCTTCACCTCCATCAGAGAGGTAGCAGGGCCTGTGGAAGGAATCCAGGAAGTCCAGGCTTGAAGTGAAGAGACCCAGATGTGAGCACAGCTTTCTTAACCTGCCCAACAGGGGGATGCAAGGCTCAAATGAGATAATGAAGATTAGGGACTATTGTAAATGGAAAGTTCTATAAAAGCAGAAGGTGTTATTATATTAAAAATCACTAGACCAGCTTTCAAAAGGCAGCATTGTTTCTTCCTTCTCATTCTCCACCTGCACATTCCATAGGCTAATTGCCTGTATTATTAGAAGTCACCTTACTTAATCAAATTTAAATGTTCAGTCTCTATTTAATTGAAGGCTCTATAGCTCTAACCAAATGTGATAGGTTATTACTTACTTGCTAATTTGGGGGTTGGATTAATCAAGCCTGAATTGGATTTTCTCTTCCCAAAATAATCCCTTTACTTTTCCTCTACCCTGTTTTGAAGTTTTAAGTTCTGATATTTAGGTTTTGGACTCAGACTGGACATCCTTCCTTTCAACCCACTCCACAACCCCTGGCTGCCCCTCTCAGAGCCTTATAACCTATGACCCACCTCCAATACAGAATGGTTACCCCAGCTGAATGGTTCTCCTAAAATTCACCATATTACCTAAAACTCTCCACAGAGCAGTCATGTCCTTAGTATGTATTTCCAATGCTTTGAGATTCAGAGCTCCACAGGAGGTCAGACTTTCATGTTTACTCTCTAGCAAGCCCCTGTGTCTTTCTCCTAAGCCACCCACAGAAATGGCTATCCCCCCACCACCATCACCAGCTCCTTTTCTGCTGTGTTCAATTTCCAACTAAAGACAGAGGACACTTCTTTCCCTTTTCCCCAATGGCTGCTTTTGTCCCTTTTTGATTTACTAAAATGTTGCTAGGGAAATTGCCATTTTCTTCACAGTTGGGTAAGCAGTGATTGAGAGACTAGGCCAGGCACTATAGGAGTCAGACATATTCCCTACTGGCTGGAGTTCACAGCCATGTAGTGGGGTGGGTGGCAGTGGGGACAAGGATATAAACAAACAAGGATGATGCAATANATTTACTAAAATGTTGCTAGGGAAATTGCCATTTTCTTCACAGTTGGGTAAGCAGTGATTGAGAGACTAGGCCAGGCACTATAGGAGTCAGACATATTCCCTACTGGCTGGAGTTCACAGCCATGTAGTGGGGTGGGTGGCAGTGGGGACAAGGATATAAACAAACAAGGATGATGCAATATAGGCTGGAAGGAGTGTGTCACAGAGGTGGAAGCACCAGTGAAGACAGGATTAGCAACAGGGCCTCAGGGATGAGGAGGCGCTGGGACTGGGTCTTGAAGGATTCAGAGAGAAGGGCATTCCATGCAGAGGAAAAGTGAGAGCTCAGAGCTAGCATAAGACTAGCTCTCAACTCATGCAGATGGAAGGAACTGGGCAATAATACACAGTGAAGAAGTCAGATCAAGAGGAATTTTGAATGCCAGAGAGGCCCCCTTGGTTACAGGCCTGTTGTGAGTGGCTTTGCCAACCAGAAATTCCAGGAATGTTGTCATACTTCCCTGCCATAACTCAGGAAGAAAGGACCTGAAAGGAGTATCATTCGATGCCTTATCTTAGAAGGAGTGCTAAAAGCAAGTAATCAGTCATTCCCTTGAAAGGAAAAGCAATGTATTTATATTCCTTTGGCTCATCAGAATTTTTTTTTTTTTAAAATTGAAAGTTAAATACCCCATAAGATAATTAAAATTCAATTCCATCTTATATTAGCTACAGAGTAAAGAACTGATCAGCCTTGGGGATAGTTTCTCAAGAGAAAGTATCACATAGGCTTCATCTTAGATCATTGGTTTTCTGTTTATAATCTCTATTAAGTGCCACATCCACTTTGCAGCTCAGCTGTCACCACTAGGCTCCTGGGCCCCACATCTTGCCATTTCTAGCACAAACTTCACCTTCATTCCAATTGCATAGTCCCAAGAGTTAGACTCAATTTCTACTTGACTGTTGGCATACCAGTCATATACCATTGACCACATCCAAATCCAAGATCCCTTTTCTACAAATCACTTTCCCCTCCATTTTCTTTTTCAGCGTTTCAACCATCCTTCTACAGTCACTAGCTATTTAAAATCTCAAGATTATTTTTGATTCATATTATCCTTGATACCTTATCAAATAAAAAAGCCCATCAATCTTCACCTCACCCTCCTTTTGTCCCTATATTCAGTCTTTGACTCAGGGTCACTGGGGCAGTTTTCTCACTGGCTTCCCTGACTCTAATCCAGCCTGCCACATTGCTGCCAAACTAATCTTCTTTAATATATCACTTTCATCATGCTGATTCCCTGCTCAATAACCGTAGATAGTTCCCTATTTCAGATGCAACCAAAATACAGTGAAAACCCACTAGGAAATTTCACAGATGCTGTCTTCTCTGAGTGGCAGGTATTATTATCCCAGTCATATTAATGATGAAAATTGAGGCTCCAAAATATAAGTTGCCTGAGGCTAGCAACAGTAGAGCCAGGACTACAACCATTCCTTTGGGTCCTACTCCAGTGCTTTGTCTTAATGGAAGTTTGTCACTCCTATGCTTGATTTTCATAATCTCTATAATCTCCCTTTGCCTCATTTAACCCATTTTATTTTTTCTAATGCCCCAGCACAGCAGCTTTGGCTCCTCATTGCCTCTCAGAACGCCTACCTCATTCTCGCTTCTCCATGACTTCCCCTGGCATACTCTAGCTTTTCGTAGACTCTGGGGCACACCATAAGCCCTACCAGGGAGTCTCTGGTGATTTTGCTAACAATGTCAGTCTTTCTCAGTTGGATACCTATAGGAATTTTGCTCCAGCAGTGTGGCTCACAGCCTGAGGATAAGCATCCATGGAATAGACATGGGGAGAATTCATGGGTTATGGATTCCTCTATGGACCAAAGTATATACTAAGTTATATGCAACTCACAAGTACTTGCTACTGTTTGTTTTTTTGTTTTTTTCAAAATAAGCAGATACCATTAAGGCTTCCCCTGGTGGCTCAGATGATAAAGAATCTGCCTGCAGTGAGGGAGACCTGGGTTTGATCCCTGGGTTGGAAAGATCCCCTGCAGAAGGGAATGGCAACCCACTCTGGGATTCTTGCCTGGAGAATCAATCCCATGGCCAGCGGAGCCTGGGTTACAGCCCATGGGATTGCAAACAGTCGGACACAATTGAGTGACTAACAATTTCACTTTCATTTTCATTAGACTAATAAAATACATAATTTGAAATAATTCATATTTGTTTTCTGCTATATGTAGTTTTCCAATTTCAAGTACTACACACAGATCAACTATCAGATAGAGTCTGTGAGATATTTAACATTTAAAAGGAACCTTTAATCTCAATAAGTTTGGAAACCACTGGTCTGAACACCTAAGTGAATACAATCTTGTTGGTTTCCAATTGTACACATTCTTTAATCTTGTAAGACCCCATGAGGTCTTTAAAGAGATTCTTATGAGATACAGAAGAACTAAAGCATACTTCTAAATCCTATGGGACCTCACCCAAACTGATACATGGTGGGTGTTCAACAAATACTTGGTATAAGCTTCTCCCAGACAATTAAGTGTAATGGTATACATGAGAGAAATTCAGCCTTATTTGCTAAATTGTACCTAAAAAAAGCATGAAAAAAAAATATGATTCCATTCCTTATTGATTGCCCAAACAGTGGAGCTTTCTACCCTTTGTTCCATTCAGGGCCATCTTAAAAGGATTTTGGTGAAAACCCTGGTTGTCACTCTTCATTGAAAAATAAGAGATTATTAGCAGACAGATTTGAGGATGAGAACTACGGATCTGTAAATACTCAAGTCTCCTACTTCTGTTTGTAAAGCAGATATCAGAGATAAGCCTTGAAGGAAATCATTTGAATTTCCCATTCCCACACAATATCAAGATCACAGAATGATGGAAGTCTTTCAACTTACAGCTCAGTTTTCTTTTCTTTCTTTTTTTTTTTTTTTACAGCTCAGTTTTCAAATCTAGTTTTATCACAGGTTCACATTAAGATCTGGATATGTCACAGAGCCACACAATTGCTACAAGATAGGTAACACTTTGGAGAAGGTAGTGGCACCCCACTCCAGTACTCTTGCCTGGAAAATCCCATGGACGGAGGAGCCTAGTAGGCTGCAGTCCATGGGGTCACTAAGAGTCGGACACGACTGAGCGACTTCCCTTTCACTTTTCACTTTCCTGCATTGGAGGAGGAAATGGCCACCCACTCCAGTGTTCTTTCCTGGAGAATCCCAGGGATGGGGGCACCTGGTGGGCTGCCATCTATGGGGTCACACAGAGTTGGACACAACTGAAGTGACTTAGCAGGTAACACTTTACCTCTCTCTGGGTAGAGGACTGAGGGAAAATTCTGGCATAGGTAAGAAAATTCTTATGGTAAAATAATGGTTCATTATACAACATTATTAATAAAATTGTCCAAAAAATAGTTTTCCAAACAATTGAAATTTATTCATTTATAGTTTCAAATTTTTTATGTTAAAAATTTTAATATAAATTATTCTAAACTATATTTCATGATGATTTACATGAAACAAATGATAATGAAAATAACTCTTCCTTGCAGCTCATCATATTGGCTATCAATAATGATTCTGTACAACTCAGGTTGTACAACAGGGCTTTTTGTCCATGTGTTAAGTGGCCTCAGACTATTACACACTTAGAGCTGTATAGGATTAAAAATTGTTTTATCCTAAAATAATCTTAGACTTAATTAAAAGTTGCAAAATAGTATAGAGAACCTCTACATACACTCTTCACCCAACTTCTGCAATGCTATTATCTTAAAATAACCACAATGTAATCATTAAAAACAGGAAATTAATATTAGTACAATAAATATCATGCAACCTTATTAAAATTTTACCAGTTTTTCCACTAATGTCCTTTCTCTGTTTCAGGATCCAACCCAGATTCTCACAGTTTGTTTTGTCTCCTTGGTCTCCTCCAATCTGTGGCAGCTTCTCAGCCTGTACTTGTTTATCACGATCTTATCATTTTTGGTGAGTACTGGTCAACTATTTTGTAGAATGTCTTTAAATTTTTCTGGCTTTTCCAATGATTATATTGGGACTTTGGGGCATACATTTTTGGCAAAAACACAACAGACGTAAGGCCATGCCATTTCTTTGGTACTTCAGGGACCATGACGCAGTGTATCTTATTATTGGTGATGTTAACTTTGATCATCTTTTGGGTGGTGGAATCCCATCTGCTGGGATATTCCAAGGTCCTACCTCCCCTATGGTAATTAATAAATATTTCTCTGATTTGTTAATACAGTTTTCCAGCTCTTTACTCAGAGCGAGGCATTGGAAGTCACTCTGAATGCTTGCCTCTAGTAAGGTCCCTTTGTAATCTGTGGTGGTTAAAAGCAGAAAAACTTGTCAGAATTCTTTTCAGAATAAAAGAAGTGGGCTCTGGGCAAAGGTTTATTGTAGATTCTTAAGGAAAAAAAATTTTTTTCTTTTTTGCTGCTTAGACATCCTCTGTGGTTACATTCATGCTTTTGGTTTTGATGTTTTCTATATAGAATCTATATTGATAATACTTCACTTCGGAGGAATCGCTTATCAGACATTATCTTGCTGCTGCTGCTGCTGCTAAGTCACTTCAGTCATGTCCGACTCTGTGTGACCCCATAGAGGGCAGCCCACCAGGCTCCACCGTCCCTGGGATTCTCCAGGCAAGAATACTGGAGTGGGTTGCCATTTCCTTCTCCAATGCATGAAAGAGAAAAGTGAAAGTGAAGTCGCTCAGTCATGTCTGACTCTTAGCGACCCCATGGACTGCAGCCCACCAGGCTCCTCCGTCCATGGGATTTTCCAGGCAAGAGTACTGGGGTGGGGTGCCATTGCCTTCCCCGAGACATTATCTTAGTGGCACTTATATATCAGATAAAGATATCCAAAAACTTAGAAGTGGAATTAACACAAATTAATTTACTAAAAGCATATTCCAATTCAATAAGCAAATTTATAGTCCCTTCCCAGTAGTTACACAAGAACTCAAAATAGAAAGAGTTGGGGGGGAATTAATTCTGCTTACATTTAATAATTAGAAGTAAACAGAATCACATGTGACACGTACAAACCAAAAACTGCCTCACGATGACACGAATGTTAAATTATTCCCTTCACATCTCTACACTTAGGCTCCAAGATTCAAATCACTCAGGCTGAAGAACTAACCAAACACTCAAGTCTTCATATTCCATCTTCCCAATGCATCAGTACCAGAAGAATCTTACTGAAAAGATATTCATGATGTTGTCAAATCCATCCCTCTGTGTCTAGGCAGGATTTCACTGCAACAGTTTCTAAAAGGAAGCTGTGTGTCTTATATCTAAATCTTTCAGAGAACAGTCCTTTCTTACTATGTTCCTCAAATATTTCCTTTTCATTGTAGATATCCATGTAGATTAAACATATTTTTATCTACATGAGATAAATTTAAAAATACAGTATATGTTTACCATATATTTAAGATCTTTTTATAGGTTTCCACTATTTTAATTTGATGAGGGTGAGATCCAGTCCATTCTTCCTGTTTTATATAATGAAATAAGAACCCAAACATTTCTCAAATAGCATGCCCCCCCCCGAAAATGTGATTCATGGTTCTTTCTTATGCACAGTTCTTAAAAATGATTGAGTCACTGTTGTTCTCTTGTTTAATCTGATAATTATGCGAGCACTAAATCTTACATTGGAGCAGAAAATGTTAACACACATTGAAAAACCAAAAAGCGTAGAACTATAATCTGTATGATAAAATGCATTACTCTGTTTAAAAGGATTGTTTTACAGATGCAATTAACAATCAGCGATCATACAGTTTAGACCGGTGTTTTGATGCCATCTGTTGGAATAAGTCCTCTCACTCTCTGGAATGAAGCTATAATTTTCAGCTTACAGTTTCATTAAGCAACACACAGTATAACAGTTCCCCAAAGAAGAGAAATCCTAAACACTTTCAGTTTTACAGTCTTCCATAAACATGCAAGTATGTGGCTGAAATTTTTCAAGAGAAAGAGAATTTAGAAAATTAACAACATGACCACAGATTACTGTTTTATTTTACAGCCTTAAAATATCACCAACAGTTCAATTAGCCAACAAAGGTTATCTAATTTTAGTTTCAATATCTGAAATGTGACTTCCATCCTTTTAGCCCATTGATGATTTTTATTAACTTAAAAACATGCTTGCCCTGTGCCTAAACAAGTTATGTCATAATGGCAGTGATAAAAGTTAACAAATAACCTGTCCATTAGGACACATTCCTGTTTGTTGTTATTAGCTTTATTAAATGCCAAACCAAATATTTGGGGTCAGTTAATACACTAGGGGGTGCTAGTTCTCTACATGTACACATTTACAAACCAAAACTTTTCCACAATTAACATTTTGGGAATTATAAAAGTTGACCTAAAATTCTAATAGAGTATGTAAGTTGCATGCTACACATGAAGAAAACAAAAAAGAAAAAAAAAAGAACTCATTAAAATTGCACTATGAATTAAACAGCAAGAGTCCAAGTAGGAGTGCAATTTTACATTTAAGAGGTAAGATTGATATGGTCTTGTTTCATGGTTCAGACATCAGTTGCTAGTATCAAACAAAATCTGAAATGAAAGTCACAGCTTTTCACAAAGTACAGTATCAGCCCTGGATTTCTTAATGCTATCTATTATATCTATGGTGCTCCGAAAGAAATATAAAGCAAAACCACCAGGGAGAAGAGGTTTCTTTACTAAATTTAGACAACTTATTTGAGATTCTCTTTCTTTGATATACCATTCAAACAGTGCGAATGAGAAGAAGTCACCATTAAGATCTGAACTTCTGCTCTAGAGTAGGCTGGTAAATTGCCTCATGTAACTAATGGCTCTCTCTGTTCTATCTTAGAACATCTGCATGATGAAAGTACGTACATACACACACACACCCCACCACCACCAGTATAAAGAAGAGCCAGGCTTAATTTTTGAGAGCAGCATGTGTGATAAGACGTTTCAGTGATGTCAGACTCTTTGTGACCCTATGGACTGTAGCCCACCAGGCTCCTCTATCCATAGGATTTTGGCGAATACTGGACTGGGTTGCCATGCCCTCCTCCAGTGGATCTCCTAGACTCAGGGATTCTCTTACCTCTCCTGTATTGGCAGGAGGGTTCTTTACCACTAGCATCACCTGGGAAGTTCCTTTTAAGATCAGAATCCAGTCCAATAGGGACACTATCCAAGATTCCACTTCATATGTAGTAGGGAAGGAGTATTTTTTTCTTTGTTCTTTTTGGGTTTAGTTTTCCTTCTTTGAGAAGACTAGTCAGTAGGACTCCAGATATATCCAGATTCAGGTAAAGCATATTAACCTACAATTTTCCACCTTCAAAGATGAGTTGAATTTCAAGAAACTTTCATCCAAAATAGGGGCCCTGGCATCTCCTTTGTCAATTGTCAGGATCTACTTCAACTTCATTTTGCTTCCTCATTTTCCCATTCCACCAAACATTGTGCATTCATCTATTCTCCTCATATTTTCTTAGTACAGTCAGAAATATTCCAAAATGTTTCTCCCAGATTTCCACATTTCCTGTCTGCTGAATGTGCTGTGAGTAGATAGTAGGTTCTATAGGCTTGTCATATGTTGCTTGCAATGGGATGTATCATATCCCGAAGGAGTTTCTTCAGAACACTTTGATATTATGCTAAAGAATATTTTAAAATATTTAGATGAAGTCATATTTTTGGATCATCTCCCAGCACACCAACCCACAACTATAAGCAGGAATAGGGCTGTGTCTGTTTCATAAACAGAAACTCAAACATGATATTTCACTGTTGATATTCCATCGACACACAGAGTCAGGGCACAGCACCTGAAATATATGAACTATAAGCCAAGACCTCCAGAGGAGTACTGAAGGATGTTTTGCAATGATTTTGGAGAATCCTAACCTGAGATCACCATCTATTATTTTATTAATTTATCTCCTCTGATCTGCCTAGTAGTAGCACTGACACAGCAAATACACAGATATTTCAAATGTGCATTTAAAAGGGCAGTTTCCATGGGTTCATTTTGAGTTGCAACAGAGGTTTATCAGATATATCAAGGTTTTACCCTTTCTTTAAGGATAGAGGCCAAATCTATTATTGTTTATATCTTAGTATGCGAGATGAAGGCAATAAAATGGTTTTTAAAATAGTAGTAATTATTAATTAGAATTGTTAACTTCTACTGACAAACATAGTCAAGGCTATGGTTTTTCCTGTGGTCATGTATGGATGTGAGAGTTGGACTGTGAAGAAGGCTGAGTGCCGAAGAATTGATGCTTTTGAACTGTGGTGTTGGAGAAGACCCTTGAGAGTCCCTTGGACTGCAAGGAGATCCACCCAGTCCATTCTGAAGAAGATCAACCCTGGGATTTCTTTGGAAGGAATGATGCTAAAGCTGAAACTCCAGTACTTTGGCCACCTCATGAGAAGAGTTGATTCATTGAAAAAGACTCTGATGCTGGGAGGGATTGGGGGCAGGAGGAGAAGGGGACGACCGAGGATGAGATGGCTGGATGGCATCATGGACTCGATGAACGTGAGTCTGAGTGATCTCCGGGTGTTGGTGATGGACAGGGAGGCCTGGCGTGCTGTGATTCATGGGGTCGCAAAGAGTCAGACATGACTGAGCAACTGAACTGAACTGAACTGACAAACAATAAACTTTGTCATTTTGTATGTGGATTATAGAATATTAGAGTTAGAAAGGAACTCAAAGTCATTTTATAACTCCCTATCCCCAGTGCATGAATCTTCCTTACTGTCAAAGACAAACAGCATTCTTGTTTTGTCTTATACCCCTCTAATCACAGAACATCACTGTCTTACAGGCATAATAGTCAGAAAGCTGTGCCTTTTTACTAAGTTGATGCCTATCTTCTTACCATCTCTTTATGTTGGTCAGGTTATTCTGTGTATTAGAATTATCTTTGAGTCTGTACTGCCTGTGTTCAATTTCCCTTTCAGCCTTTTATTAGCTTCATAACCTCAGATAAGTTAATCCCTTTATCCTTTAACATAAATTTAGAATTTGACCACTCTTACCTCCATGGTTGTCACTACCGTCTCTAGTTTCCAAATCAGTTTTCCAACCCCACAGATCTATTCTCTACATGACTGCCAAGAGTCATCCTATTCATATTTGGTCAAACCAAGTCACTATTCTGATCAAAATCATGTGAAGACTCCACATTTAATTCAGAGTCAAAGTTCAAGTCCTCACAATGGCTTACAGTGTCCTCCACGCTGCTCTGTCTGGCTCTGCTGATACCCTCCCACTTTCCCCTCAGTCACTCAAGCAGCTTCAGCCACACACATCCACTGCTCCTGGACCACAAAAAGCAGACTCCTGCACTTAGGTCTCTGCTCTCACTGCTTCCATCACCTGGAACCCTCCCCCGCTCTACAGACCCACCTGCCAATGTGGCATCTCCTTCAAGTATTTGCTTAAATCTCACTTTCTCACTGGGACCTACTCCGGGTCCTTGATTTAATAAAGAAAAAAAAAAAAAAAAAAACCTCTTCACTAAGATAAACTTAAGGACAGAAGCTTTTGTATATTTTGTTCACAGCAGTTTGCATATAACAGGCATTCAGAAATGTTTGTCCAGCGAGTAAGTGAATTTGAGGGTACAGCACTTAAAACAGTGGCTGCTGGTGCTGCTGCTAACTCACTTCAGTCGTGTCCAACTCTGTGCGACCCCATAGATGGCAGCCCATCAGGCTCCTCTGCCCCTGGGATTCTCCAGGCAAGAACACTGGAGTGGGTTGCCATTTCCTTCTCAAATGCATGAAGGTGAAAAGTGAAAGTGAAGTCTTTCAGTCATGCCCGACTCTTAGCGACCTCATGGACTGCAGCCCACAGGCTCCTCCGTCCATGGGATTCTCCAGGCAAGTGGCTAGAGGGTGATAAATACTCATATAACTATTATTAGTACTGAGGTAACTGCTATTAATGCTGCCATTGTTACTTTTTTTTTCACTCATTCATTTAATCAATCACCTGTTTACTTTTTATTTTTTACTTTACAGTACTGTATTGGTTTTGACTTGTTGCCATTCTCATTCTTATCTGAAGACTCAAGTCTGCTTCTAAAGCTATAGTTACTAAAAACCTTTGATCTATAAGATCAGATCACTTTCAAACCCCTGGACTAATCAAACAAAGTTCAGTGAGTTCAGTTCAGTCTCTAAGTTGTGTCTGACTCTTTGTGACCCCATGAATTGCAGCACGCCAGGCCTCCCTGTCTATCACCAACTTGCGGAGTTAACTCAGACTCACGTTCATCGAGTCAGTGATGCCATCCAGCGATCTGATCCTCTGTTGTCCCCTTCTCCTCCTGCCCCCAATCCCTCCCAGCATCAGAGTCTTTTCCAATGAGTCAACGCTTTGCATGAGGTGGCTAAAATCTTACAGGCATAATAGTCAGAAAGCTGTGCCTTTTTACTAAGTTGATGCCTATCTTCTTACCATCTCTTTATGTTGGTCAGGTTATTCTGTGTATCAGAATTATCTTTGAGTCTGTACTGCCTGTGTTCAATTTCCCTTTCAGCCTTTTATTAGCTTCATAACCTCAGATAAGTTAATCCCTTTATCCTTTAACATAAATTTAGAATTTGACCACTCTTACCTCCATGGTTGTCACTACCGTCTCTAGTTTCCAAATCAGTTTTCCAACCCCACAGATCTATTCTCTACATGACTGCCAAGAGTCATCCTATTCATATTTGGTCAGACCAAGTCACTATTCTGATCAAAATCATGTGAAGACTCCACATTTAATTCAGAGTCAAAGTTCAAGTCCTCACAATGGCTTACAGTGTCCTCCACGCTGCTCTGTCTGGCTCTGCTGATACCCTCCCACTTTCCCCTCAGTCACTCAAGCAGCTTCAGCCACACACATCCACTGCTCCTGGACCACAAAAAGCAGACTCCTGCACTTAGGTCTCTGCTCTCACTGCTTCCATCACCTGGAACCCTCCCCCGCTCTACAGACCCACCTGCCAATGTGGCATCTCCTTCAAGTATTTGCTTAAATCTCACTTTCTCACTGGGACCTACTCCGGGTCCTTGATTTAATAAAGATGAAAAAAAAAAAAAAAAACCTCTTCACTAAGATAAACTTAAGGACAGAAGCTTTTGTATATTTTGTTCACAGCAGTTTGCATATAACAGGCATTCAGAAATGTTTGTCCAGCGAGTAAGTGAATTTGAGGGTACAGCACTTAAAACAGTGGCTGCTGGTGCTGCTGCTAACTCACTTCAGTCGTGTCCAACTCTGTGCGACCCCGTAGATGGCAGCCCATCAGGCTCCTCTGCCCCTGGGATTCTCCAGGCAAGAACACTGGAGTGGGTTGCCATTTCCTTCTCAAATGCATGAAGGTGAAAAGTGAAAGTGAAGTCTTTCAGTCATGCCCGACTCTTAGCGACCTCATGGACTGCAGCCCACAGGCTCCTCCGTCCATGGGATTCTCCAGGCAAGTGGCTAGAGGGTGATAAATACTCATATAACTATTATTAGTACTGAGGTAACTGCTATTAATGCTGCCATTGTTACTTTTTTTTTCACTCATTCATTTAATCAATCACCTGTTTACTTTTTATTTTTTACTTTACAGTACTGTATTGGTTTTGACTTGTTGCCATTCTCATTCTTATCTGAAGACTCAAGTCTGCTTCTAAAGCTATAGTTACTAAAAACCTTTGATCTATAAGATCAGATCACTTTCAAACCCCTGGACTAATCAAACAAAGTTCAGTGAGTTCAGTTCAGTCTCTAAGTTGTGTCTGACTCTTTGTGACCCCATGAATTGCAGCACGCCAGGCCTCCCTGTCTATCACCAACTTGCGGAGTTAACTCAGACTCACGTTCATCGAGTCAGTGATGCCATCCAGCGATCTGATCCTCTGTTGTCCCCTTCTCCTCCTGCCCCCAATCCCTCCCAGCATCAGAGTCTTTTCCAATGAGTCAACGCTTTGCATGAGGTGGCTAAACTACTGGAGTTTCAGCTTCAGCAAAGAAATCCCAGGACTGATCTTCTTCAGAATGGACTGGTTGGATCTCCTTGCAGTCCAAGGGACTCTCAAGAG
>SJYX01009860.1:174765-189911 GCA_006410675.1 Oreotragus oreotragus
TTCATAGAACTGTTCAACTTCAGCTTCTTCAGCATTATTGGTTGGGGCATAGACTTGGATTACCATGATATTGAATGGTTTGCCTTGGAAACGAACAGAGATCATTCTGTCATTTTTGAGACTGCATCCAAGTACTGCATTTTGAACTCTTTTGTTGACCATGATGGCTACTCCATTTCTTCTAAGGGATTCCTGCCTACAATAGTAGATATAATGGTCATCTGAGTTAAATTCACCCATTCTGGTCCATTTTAGTTCACGGATTCCTAGAATGTCGATGTTCACTCTTGCCATCTCCTGTTTGACCACTTCCAATTTGCCTTGATTCATGGACCTGACATTCCAGGTTCCTATGCAATATTGCTCTTTACAGCATCGGACCTTGCTTCTATCACCAGTCACGTCCACAATTGGGCGTTGTTTTTGCTTTGGCTCCATCCCTTCATTCTTTCTGGAGTTATTTCTCCACTGATCTCCAGTAGCATATTGGGTACCTACTTACCTGGGGAGTTCCTCTTTCAGTATCCTATCATTTTGCCTTTTCATACTGTTCATGGGGGCGGCTCACAAAGAGTCAGACAAACAAAGTTGGTACCTTATAAAAAGATCAGTCTTTGGAACTGTTCCTCCTTTCAGTGTAAGTGAAAGCTTACTCTTCTAAAGCACCCTCTCCTAGTTCTTCCTGGGGCACATGTCTGGCCACCTTTCTCATTTTCTCTTCATACTCCTAGCACTTTCTGGGACAACCCTGAACCCCAGGCCATAGGGGGCTAATTTTAAAATGCATTATTGTGTTACCATTTGTCAAAGGAGACACAAACAGTATAAATGCAACATGCATGATAGTTTGACTGAATTGCTGATTAGTGATACATGTGATTTCCAAACTACCCCCCCCCAATCCAAACTAACCTTTCCATGTGATAGAGACTAAATAAATATTTGTTGAAAACAGAAACAGATCCATAAATATAGTAAAAGAAGAGGTGGTTGCCAGAGGGGAGAAAGGTTGGGGGAGGAGCGATATGGGTAAGGAAGATTAAGAGGTACACATTTCCAGTTATAAAATAAGTCACCAGAATGAAATGCACAGCATGGGGAATATAGGCAATAATATTGTAATAATTTTGTATAGTAACAGATAATAACTAGAATTATTATGGTGATCATTTTGCAACATATAGAAATACTGAATTGCTATGTTGTACACTAGAATAAATAATGTTATAAGACAATTATACTTCAATAATAAATAGATAATATTTTAAAATGAATGAATCCTCAAAAATGACAAAAACGAAATTAATATCATGATTATTAGAATTACTTCTAAAACTATATATAATTTTAGTCTTAAAAATTACTTTTATGTTAAATATATCACAAAATATATTAATTATCGTTAAGAAAAATTTAAAGTCAAGCTACAGATGGTAGAGAAAAGTAGGTTTCTGTCTACAAGCATATAGGGATAGTTTTGCCTTGTAGTAAGGAGTCATGGTTCAGGTACTGTTGAAGCCTGACTTGAAGAATTTTGAGCATTACCTAGCTGTCATGTGAAATGAGCGCAACTGTACAGTAATTGAACATTCTTTGGCATTGCCATTCTTTGGGATTGGAATAAAAACTGACCTTTTCCAAATCTGTGGCCACTGCAGAGTTTTCCAAATTTGCTGGCATATTGAGTGTAGCACTTTAACACCACTTTAATAGTATAAGAACCGAGAACTTCCAGATGTACAAGCTAGATTTAGAAATGGCAGAGGAACCAGAAATCAAATTGCCAACATCATTTGGATCATAGAAAAAGTAAGAGAATTCCAGAAAAAACATCTACTTCTGCTTCATTGACTATGCTAAAGCCTTTGACTGTATGGATCACAACAAAACTGTGGAAAATTCTTCAAGATATGGGAATACGAGACCACCCTACCTATCTCCTGAGAAACCTGAATGCAGGTCAAGAAGCAACAGTTAGAACCAGACAGGGAACAATGGACTGGTTCAAAATTGAGAAAGAAGTACATCAAGACTGTATATTGTCACCCTACTTATTTAACTTATATGCAGAGTACATCATGAGAAATACCAGGCTAGATGAATCACAAGCTAGAATCAAGAGTGCCAGAAGAATATTAACAACGTCAGATATGCAGATAATACTACACTAATGGCATAAAATGAAGAGGATCTAAAGAACCTCTTAATAAAGGTGAAAGAGGAGACTGAAAAATCTGGCTTAAAACTGGACATTGAAAAAATTGAAGATCATGGCATCCAATCCCATCTCTTTAAGGCAAATAGATGGGGGATAATGAAAACAGTTACAGAGTTTATTTTCTTAGGCTCCAAAATCACTGCTGATGGGGACTGCAGCCATGAAATTAAAAGACACTTGCTCTTTGGAAGAAAAGTTATGACAAATCTAGACAGCATATTAAAAACTGGAGACATTACTTTGCCAACAAAGGTCTGTAGAGTCAATGCTATGGTATTTCCAGTAGTTACATACAGATATGAGAGTTGGACCATAAAGAAGGCTGAGTGCCAAAGAGTTGCTTTCAAACTATGGTGCTAGAGAAGACTCTTGAGAGTCCCTTGGACAGCAAGGAGATCAAAACAGCCAATCCTAAAGGAATCAACCCTGAATACTCATTGGAAGAACTGATACTGAAGCTGAAGCTCCAATACTTTGACCACCTGATGCAGAGTTGACTCTTTGGAAAAGATGCTGATGCTGGGAAAGACAGACAGCAGAAGGAGAAGGGGGTGACACAGGATGAGATGGTTGGATGGCATCATCGACTCAGTGGACATGAATTTGAGCAAACTCCAGAAGATAGTGAAGGACAGGAAAGCCTGGAGTGCTGCAGTCCATGGGGTCACAAAGAGTCAGACATGACTTAGCGACTGAACAACAATGAGTCATGGTACTAATTCTCCATGTTTTTACCTTGAATGCGTGATTACTTCTGTTTTAGACATCTAAGAAAAAAAGATGTTTCAAATTACTGGTTCCCTCTTTTACCATAAATTTCATCCTACCTAAAAGAAATAGGTCTGTTTGGAACATTACATGCACACATAATGTGTGAGTGCTCGGTTGTGTTTGACTCCATGTGACTCCATGGACTACAGTCCACCAGACTCCTCTCTCCATGGATTTCCCCAGCAAGAATACTGGAGTGGGTGGCCATTCCCTTCTCCAGGGGATCTTCCTGACCCAGGAATTGAACCTTTGTCTCTTGTGTCTTCTGCATTGGTAGTCAGATTCTTTACCATTCTTTACCACTGTGCCACCTGGGAAGTCCTAATTTGGCACATTAGTGATCAAAATATACCACCTGGAAACTTTTCCTATGTGTCCTCAAAGATCCCCTGGAGGAGGGCATGGCAACCCACTCCAGTGTTTGTGCCTGGAGAACCCCATGGACAGAGGAGGCTGGCGGGCTATGGTCCATAGGATCACAAAGAGTCAGACACGACCGAGCAACTAAGAACAGCACAGCACAGCACAAATAGAATATTTATAAGATTGAAGAGAACATGATCATCATAAAACAGAGCTTGAAAATAATAAAATATGAAGACAGTGAAGAATTGGTGGTGGGGAATGTTTCTGGGGAAAAAACAAGTCATACAGGGAAATAATTACCTTCAGATATTTGATTTTTTTTTCACAATGTATTACCAATAATGTTTAATGTTAGACATGCAAAGAGTCAGACCCATAATCTAAAAAAGGCACCAATAAAAGTATAGCCACAAACAGCCATGATGTTAACATTAGTATATAAGAACTATATAATATAAATATGATTAAGGAAATGTTAGAAGATGGATGCAGTGACTCAAGTGATGAGGAATATCAAGAGAAATTTTTAAGTTCTGACTACTAGATAGAACTAGTAACTAGATGGAAACTCTAGGAGTGGAAAATATAATATTAAATTATAAAATTTATAGGATTAATGGCAGATTGGACTCTGCAAAAGAAATGAACAGTGACTGTGAAGACAGATTGATAATAACAGAGGAAAATGGTAAATACAAATGCTGAATTGAAACTACAAGATAATCAGTTCAGTTCAGTCACTCAGTCATTTCTGACTCTCTGCGACCTCATGGGACTGCAGCATGCCAGGCCACCCTGTCCATCACCAACTTCTGAAGCCCACTCAAACTCATGTCCATCACGTCGGTGATTCCATCCAATCATCTCATCCTCCGTCGTTCCCTTCACCTCCCACCCTCAATCTTGCCCAGCACCAGGGTCCCTCCAAATGAGTCAGTTCTTTGCATCAGGGGGCCAAAGCACTGGAGACCCAGCTTCAGCATCAGTCTTTCCATTTCTGGGGAAAAAACAAGTCATACAGGGAAATAATTACCTTCAGATATTTGATTTTTTTTTCACAATGTATTACCAATAATGTTTAATGTTAGACATGCAAAGAGTCAGACCCATAATCTAAAAAAGGCACCAATAAAAGTATAGCCACAAACAGCCATGATGTTAACATTAGTATATAAGAACTATATAATATAAATATGATTAAGGAAATGTTAGAAGATGGATGCAGTGACTCAAGTGATGAGGAATATCAAGAGAAATTTTTAAGTTCTGACTACTAGATAGAACTAGTAACTAGATGGAAACTCTAGGAGTGGAAAATATAATATTAAATTATAAAATTTATAGGATTAATTGCAGATTGGACTCTGCAAAAGAAATGAACAGTGACTGTGAAGACAGATTGATAATAACAGAGGAAAATGGTAAATACAAATGCTGAATTGAAACTACAAGATAATCAGTTCAGTTCAGTCACTCAGTCATTTCTGACTCTCTGCGACCTCATGGGACTGCAGCATGCCAGGCCACCCTGTCCATCACCAACTTCTGAAGCCCACTCAAACTCATGTCCATCACGTCGGTGATTCCATCCAATCATCTCATCCTCCGTCGTTCCCTTCACCTCCCACCCTCAATCTTGCCCAGCACCAGGGTCCCTCCAAATGAGTCAGTTCTTTGCATCAGGGGGCCAAAGCACTGGAGACCCAGCTTCAGCATCAGTCTTTCCAATGAAAACTCAGGACTGACTTCCCATCCTTCAGATTTTGAAAACATCATTTGTAAAAAAAAAAAAAAAAGATACAGCAAAAACAGATTTAATGTGACTTTAGTCAGAAACAAGTCCAATGGGAAGAAGTTACAAGACAGAAAATTATAGCTCAATACTAGAAAGATCTATAAAGTAATTAATATAGGCCAAATACAAAATTGGGTGGCTTAGAGAGGTCAAAAGTTTTCTGTCACTGGAGAAGTTGAACTAAAGGCCAGAGTTTTAGTTTGCATTAGCTTACCAGGGCCACCATAATAAGATACCACAGACTGGGTGGCTTAAACAACAGAAATTTATTTTCTCACAGTTCTGAAACCTAGAAGTCCAAGATCAAGGTGTCAACAGGACTGGTTTCTTCTGAGGCCTTTTGACATCTTCTCACTGTCCTCACATGGCCTTTCCTATGTGCATGCACAATCCTGGTGTGTCTCTATACGTTTCAGAGTCTTCTTCTTATAAAGATACCAGTCAGATTGGACAAGAACCCACTCTAATGGCCTCATATTAACTTAATACCTTCTTTAATGGCCCTATCTCCAAGTACAATCACATTTTGAGGTGCTGGTAGCTAAGACTTCAACATACAAATGGAGGAGGTACTATTGAGTCCATAATATCACCCCTTTCAACATATAAGAGAGACACTGTAGCAGGTGGTGGGGAAGGGGTTTTGCTAGATATTACCAAGGATCTACCTTCTAACTCTTAGTTCAGAAACCTATGGTACATAAACACAGTAAAACCTCATTTATTCAAAGTCTGATTCTCTTTCAGCAAGTGATTTGCTATTAACAATAGGACTGCTTCATTATCCCAGGTAAATAGCATCAGTTAAGTGTAAGACAGTCTGATTTAAATTGCTGTTTGTTTTGTACAATTAGTATTAACATATAATTTCAGTGACATTATTTGAAAATTATTACTAAGTATATATTCATAATAAATAATTTTTAAACACAGGAAAATAGTTGTCCACTATTCTGTCATTTTGCCAACAAAGATCCATATAGTTAAAGCTACGGTTTTTCCAGTAGTCATGTATGGATGTGAGAGTTGGACCATAAAGAAGGCTGAGGGCCAAAGAATTGACACTTTCAAACTGTGGTGTTGGAGAAAACTCTTGAGAGTCACTTGGACTGCAAGGAGATCAAACCAGTCAATCCTAAAGGAAATCAACCCTGAATACTCATTGGAAGGACTGATGCTGAAGCTCCAATACTTTGGTCACCTGATGCAAAGAGCTGGCTCATTGGAAAAGACCCTGATGCTGGGAAATGTTGAAGGCAGGAGGAGAAGGGGACAGACAACAGAGGGTGAGATGGTTGGATGGCATCATGGACTCAATGGACATGAATTAGAGCAAACTCTGAGGCATAGTGAAAGAGAGGGAAGCCTGGCACGCTGCAGTCCCTAGGGCTGCAGAGTCAAACAGGACTGAATGACTGAACAACAAATTCTGCCACCTATGCCAGTGAAAGCCTTCATTCTGTATTTTCTTCCCATTACCTATAAGCATGCATAGCGTACTGAGAACAGATAGTGAAAGAATTGAGTACTAAGGAACTCAAAACCTTTTACAAAGGAAGCAGCTATAGGAATTGGGAGGGATTTTAATGAGATGGGATGGAGAAACTCTAGGAATGAGTCAAAAGTCTCAAATCTAGATTAACTGGAAGGATGGCAAGTGTTTTAACATTTGATAAATATTTATTAAAATATAAGAACTACAAAAACTGAAAGGAAAACCAGTTTAGCAAAGGCAATGTTTATGAGTTGAGCATTGTCATGTAAGCAAATCTGCCTGCCCCCTAAATTCTGCCCTTAAGCTGTTGGCTCTTCAGACTTGGGGTTAGGCTTAGATAAACTGAGGGAACATCTAAACGTGCCATCATCCTGCTGCTCTCCTAACGCTCTGGATGTATTTAGCAGCAACTAAACTCTTCCCTGGTGGCTGAGCTGGTAAAGAGTCCACCTGAAATGTGGGAGACCTGGGTTCAATCCCTGGGTTGGGAAGATCCCCTGGAGAAGGGAAGGGCTTCCCACTCCAGTATTTTGGTCTGGAGAATTCCATGGACTGTTTAGTCCATGGGGTCACAAAGAATCAGACACGACTGAGTGACTTTCACATCACAAACTCTCAAAAGGGCTCTCCTGGTATGGCTCAGCATTGAAGAATCTGCCTGCAATGAAGGAGATGTGGGTTTGGTTCTGGGGTTGGGAAGATATCCTGGACATGAGCATGGCAACACACTCCTGTATTCTTGCCTGGAAAAATTCCACGGACAGAGGAATTTGGCAGGCTACAGTCCATGGGGTCACAAAGAATCTGACAAGACTAAGCGACGGAACACACACACATGTACATATACACTCACAACTGAACATTAAAATTGTTATATGCCCTAAATATTACTGGCAAGTATCATCTTGTCCTTGCAAAAGTAAAATTTCAAAAACAATATCCCTCAGTAAACAAAACCATGAAGGTCTTCATCTCTATAATGAGAACGAAATCCCTGATTGCTGGATAGAGCATTGCAGGGATCAGATGGGATAATATAAGCTAATGTTCTTTGTAACCTTGAAGTCAGACTTCTGGGTTCAAATCCTGGCTTTGCAGCTTATTAGCTCTATAGTCTTGGGTGAGTTACCTAACCTCTTAGTGCTTGATTTTTCATATGCAAATGGGGATAGTAATTGAACCAACACTCAGAGATTGCTATGAGGAATAAATAACATGCTTGTATATAAAGTACTTAGCATACCACCAAGCATCTAGTAAATTACCAATAAGATATTAGTTATTAATTACCTTAAAATTTAGTTTGGGAACAAGATAGATATAGATGATAGCAATATGCACACTATGTATATACACACACTCAATATATATGTGTGTGTGTAATTATACATACACTGTGTACATAAAGCAATAAATGAAAAAAGTCATGTGTAAACAAAGTCAATGTCTGGGTGGGTGTACTAGATAGAATCTTGCTATTTGACATACGCAGGAAATCATTTTAGGATATGAGCATCTGATGTGGGAAGTAGTTTTGTTATTTGCCTATCTTTCCTCTAAAGTGAGACATTCTTGAGTGTAAGGGTCGTATCTAGTTTGCCATTTAATCCTCAGTGACCAGCACATTAGTGATACAGCTCTTGTAAATATTTGTTAAATGAACGCAAGGATAAATGAATGTAAGAAAAGGTAGGAAGTATATACTGGAAATAGAGAACACTGTGTGCCCAGAGCAGGAAATTAACATAATAACAACAGTAGTTACAACTTAATAAACTTTCAAGCAAAAAAAGCCTGTACCAGAAACCAAATTTTGACTATCAGAAAAGAAAGGTAAGGGAGCAGAAAGGAAAAAGACTGAAACATTTTTGCAAAGAGATATTTATACTAGTATAAATGATCTCCTGATTCCTAGACCCACCACTCAACATCATCAGCAGTTCTCTGCATGGCAATTTTGGGCACTCAGGAATCCCCCCACTGGAGAATTCTAGAACTAAGTGTCTATGAAAATCAAGGGCTTCCCATACTTCCTTTTCAACCAGAAGGAACAACAACTACAAAACTGTTATATTTAGAAACTTTAGTTAATCCTGTAATATCTAAAGGGGAATCAACTAACACTGCTCCCAGGTGGGCATACATCTCATTTTATAATGTCTCTTAAATAGGATCTGCCACAACTTCCAAGGTTGATGATAGTCTTCATTGCCAGGAAGTGATTCTGTTTCTCCAGTAAAGCACTACTGACCCCCTTGGGATAAAATTTAAGAGCAACCAGTCATTCTATTCTTTGAAAGAGTTCATCTCTTATTTTTTAAACATCTTTTAATATGTGCTCTCTTTTCTTCTCCAAGTTAAATAACATCCGTTCCTTCTATGATTCCTCTGAAGTATATGTAATATTGCTTTATCCCTCCTGTGTCTTTCCAATAACCTCTCCAAATCTTTATGCACCAGGGGATGAGCCATTGTTTATGTCTTGTTTCTTCTGACCTTCAGTTTAGGACTCATCTTGCAATGGGACTACCTCTAAGGTACTTTGCAATAATTGGGAAAAGATGCTATTCTCTGGGCAGATGATTTTTAAAATGTTACCCTATGAGTTGCCATGTGATCCAACAATCCCACTCCTGAGCATATATCCAAGACAAAAGTATAATTTGAAGAGATACGTGTATCCCTGTGTTCATAGCAGCACTATTTGTAATAGCCTAGACATGGAAACAACCTAGATGTCCACCAATAGACAAATGGATAAAGATGTGGTATATACACACACACACACACACAATGAATTTTACTCAGCCATAAAAAATAATGAAATAATGGTATTTGCAGTAACATGGATCGACCTAGAGATTATCATAGTAAGTGACATAAAACAGAAAGACAAATACCATATGTTATCACTCATATGTGGAATCTAAAACTTGACACAAATGAACCATCTGTAAAACAGAAAGACTTGTGGTTGCCAAGGGGAAAGGATGGTGGGGACAGAAGGATTGGGAGTCTGGGATTAGTGTGTACAAACCAGGATGGATAAACAATAAGGTCCTACTGTAAAACATAGGGAACTGTAATCAATATCCTATTATAAATCATAAGCAAAAAGAATATGAAAAAGAATATATATATATCTGAATCATTTTTCTGTATAGCAGAAGTTAATACAAGATTGTAAATAAACTATACTTAAATAACATTTTTCAAAAAATGTTCCCCTCTGGAGAGGCCAATTAGAAGAGGGATCTTGGGAGTGAATAAAAAGGTGCTCCTTGCCTGTTCCTTGGTCAGACACCTTCATACACTGAACAAACTGAGAAACCACACTGCAGCCTTGCCTTTGAAACACCTGTATTATACAAAAAATAGGATTTTTTTTGCATAATATCTGGGTATTATAGAGCATGCTTTCATGTTTTTCTCTCCACCTTTTTAAAAAGTGTAACCCAGTGTCCAAGATGGTAGAGTAGGAAGACTCTAAGTTCATCTACTCCCATGGGCACAATCAAATTAACTATTTATGGAGTAACTATTGATGAGAAAGACAAGAAGACTGGAAGAAAGGATATCTGACAACTAAAGATAAAGATGGAACCATAGTAAGATGGGTAGGAGGAGGAGAGACACGATATGGTCCAGACCCATAATGTGGGATGGGCAACCCACACAATTGCAGGGGTTCTCCCTAAGAAGGAGTTGAAGCTGCACGTTGGGCTCCTGCACCAGGAAGAGCAGCCCCCAGGTCATTTGGCTTTGAAGGCCAATATGGCTTTCTTTCAGAAAACCCAGAGGGATGTGGAAAATAGAGCCCCCACTCTTAAAGGGCACGCACAAAATTTCACACCCTCCAAAACTCAGGGCAGGAGCAGCCATTTGAAAGAAGTCTGAGTAAGACCCATATGCTGAACTTAGAGAGCCTCCCAGAGAGGCAGGAAGCAATTGGAGCTCACGTTGGGGACATAGACAGTATTGGCAGTCATTCTGAAAGCTCATTCTACCACAAAGACCCTGGTACTAAGAAGTGCAGTTTTGGAATCCTCCTTGTAGTGTATTAGTACCAGGATCTAACCCTGTCCACCAGCCTTTAAGCCCCAGTACTGGCACACCCCAGGGCAAACAATGAGGCAGGCAGATACTTAGTCCTGCCCATCAGCCTCCAGCTATGGGATGCTTGGTCCCTGCAGCCAGAGACCCTGGGCCCTGACTCTGCCCAACAGTGGGACAGCACTAGCCCCAACACGAGCCTCACCCATCTATGGGCAAGAATAGCCCATGGATCGAGTGGGTCCTGACCCTGCCCTTCAGCAGGTAAACAGAAGGTCCGGGACCACCACAGGCCAACAGTTTGCAATGTCAGGATACAGCTCACCCACCAGCCAATGGGCATCAGCTCCTAGACATCTTGGACCACCCAGCCAGTTGCCCTGTGACTCGACCCCACATACCAGCAGGGTGACATGAGCTTTAGGACACTGAAGGCCCTGTAGCCAGCTATGTTAGAAACCAGATTCACCCATCAGTGGCCAACACTTGATCTGAGACTCCTGGCCACACAACAATCCCAGAACCTCGCTCTGCCCACCAGCACTAACCCCAGAACACCCCAGGGCTTTGTAGGCAGCCAACTCACATCAGGCAGGGTAACCAACTAGATCAGGAAATCTTCTTCTGTCTCTGTCACATGCACGTGCATGTGTATACATACTCACGTGCACATGTGTGTGTGCATGCACACACAAAAAGCTCCCAATACTTTCTTGGTGATCAGTGCTATATTTAAAATGGATAACTGACAAGGACCTGCTACATATAGCACATGGAACTCTGTCCAGTGTTATGTGGCAGTCTGGATGGGAGGGAAGTTTGGGGAAGAATGGATACATGTATATGCACAGCTGAGTCCCTTCATAGATCACCTGAAACTATCACAACATTGTTAACTAGCTATATCCCAATACAAAATAAAAAGTTAAAAAACTATGAAATGAATCCAAAGATCACCAAATGTTTTAGGAAAACAAAGACAAGTCAGAGAGCAGCAATTAAAAGTGAGATAAGAAAACTATTGCATCCATGAAATAAGACCAATAAAAAGCTCTTGAAATCTTGAAAAACATGATAGCAAAACTTCAACAAGATGTTTAGGAGATATAGTTGAGGAAATCTTCCAGAATGTAGAATAAAAAGACAAAATAATACAAAAGTAGGAGAGAAAACATAAGAAAAGTAGAGAATAAATCCAAGAATCTTAAAATCTGACAATCAGGAATTCCAGAAAGAGAAATCATAAGAAAGGGAAGGAAACCATCACAAACTAACTACTATAATTTCCCAATCCCTAAAAGACTTAAAGTTACAGATTCCAAACTAGACCACAAAAGTTATATGTCATAACTCATCACTGTGATTATTTTAGAACTTTAGGGATAAAAAGAAGATCCTAAAAGCTTCTAGAGAGGTTATAGCTGATGGATCAGCAATCAGAGTTTAAATTTTTCGATAGGAACTTGAAAAGTTAGAATACAATGAAGCAATGTTATTCAAAATACTGAGGGTACATTTCTTCCACATCAGAGTTCTACACCTACCCAAGTGTCAAGGTAGATTATAAACATTTTCAGACCTGAAGGATTTAAAAATATGTATCCCTTTTACTCACTTTCTCAAGAAACTGCTAGAAACCACCACAATAAGAAAATAAAGGAGAAAAACATGGGAGTCAAACCAAGCAAGAGAAGCAAAGTAAACTTCTAGAGCTAAGGCAGTGGGAAATCCCAGACAATGCTTTATGTATCACCCTGCTGCTGCTACGGCTGCTAAGTCACTTCAGTCGTGTCCGACTCTGTGTGACCCCATAGACGGCAGCCCACCAGGCTCCCCCGTCCCTGGGATTCTCCAGGCAAGAACACTGGAGTGGGTTGCCATTTCCCTCTCCAATGCATGAAAGTGAAAAGTGAAAGTGAAGTTGCTCAGTCATGTCCGACTCCTAGTGACCCCATGGACTACTGCCCACCAGGCTCCTCCGTCCATGGGATTTTCCAGGCAAGAGTACTGGAGTGGGTTGCCATTGTATCAACCTAGGAAGCAACTAGTCTGGGCTGGAGCAAAAAAGGAAGGGTTCTGGAGGAATGTCCCCAATCAAAATGAAACTGATAAATTACCTAACATATTGACCATTTGACAGGAATATAGTTTTAACAGACAATTTAAGGAAAAAATCTAACAAAATACGAGGCAATGATTAAGTCCAGTTTTTGTTTGTTCCGTCGCTCAGTCATGTCCAACTCTTTGCAACCCAATGGTGCATTAGTACTAGCATCACAAGGGCTTCCCAGGTGGCTCAGTGGTAAAGAATCTGGTCACCAATGCAGGAGACACAGGTCTGATCCCTGGGTTGGGTAGATCCCCTGGAGGAGGAAATGGAAACCCACTCTAGTAACTCTGGCTGGCAAAATCCTATGGAGAGGAGCCTGGGGGTGGGGGAGGGTAAAGTCCGTGGGGTTGCAAAGAGTCAGACACAACCGAACACAAAAGAATCCGTTATGAAGAAAATTTACATTACCATAAGGCGAATACCAATTATTCATTTAACCCAAATGTTGTCTCAGGGGAGTGGGAACAGAGTGGGGAAACACAGTCTCATGAGACCTGTGGCTTTTCAAGATGAATCTTATAATAACTATTTGACTCCTTCAACCTGGCATGTGTTTGACCAAAATCAACTTGAAAGAATATGGCTTTGCAGAAAGTATTCACCATGTATGATTTTTTTAGTGTTGTCTAAAGTAACTATAGGGCCACTGCTCCATCAACTGCCAGAGCATCAGTTCTCAAGTTTTTTTTCTCTCTGGACACACAGACAAGTGGTACTTTCACGTGGTATAATTCCATGGATGTTCCCATTATTCTAACTTTAACATAATGTTTCTCATCTGCCTAAGAAATTATATATCAGAATAAAAGTGATGAGGAAATAATATTACAGGATAAATTTGGACAGTGTTTAATGTGTCAAAATTTACTATTTACAGTTATCCCAACTTTAGCCATTTTAAATAGTTAACATACCACAGGACTGATCTCAATATAATCATGTGTCACAAGGTAAATTTGAGAACCACTGGGTTATAGTAGGATTCCCAAACACAGATGTCAACCGGAGCCAGGTAAGAGAAAGTTGTTAGGTAATTAGAATAGGAAAAAGGAGTCCAGAATGGTGGTGGTTAAAAAACAAAGACGGGAAAAGCCCTGAAAACAGAACAAAGGAAGGTTCCAGGACCTCAGGTAAAACAAGCAGCCCTCCTGGCCAGCCCAATTTACACAGGGCAGGCCTGGGGGAAGAGGAAAAAAATATATAAAAAGAGGAGCAAAAATTGAGCTGGGGGCTTCTCTTCTACCTTGAGGATATATTTTCCTTTGCTTTCTAAGCAAAACTGAGCTATAACACTGGTCTGTCCATTGCTTCTAATTTTTGCTATGGTGAGACAGAACCGAGGAAATCACACACTCTCCTGACAAAGTAAACCATGTAAACCTCTCATTTTTCCTTTTCCACACTTGATAGAGTCATGGGATGAGAGAACTTCTTTTTTTATTGTAAGAGAAGTAACAGAATCTGTGTGGTATTGAAAGATAATGGATCCTTTACCGTAACATCTGGTAGGGGCAAACTGCAGAGGAAAAGGCACCTACTTCCATAAAAAAACCACTACTCACCATGCTGGAACAGAGATATATTCTCATCCCATCTCAACTCTACCTTACACATTTACATCCTAATGTGAGTCCCTTGTTATCCAAGATGTAAGTCACCATAGATGTGCATGCATCATGTGATTCATATTTCTAAGACAGTCCTGATTTGCAAAATGACTCTCCCTTTCAACTTATAAACCATGAAAATGTCCTGAAGAATGCAACATTTCAGTGTACAAAGTTCACCTTCAAGATGGATTTTCAAAACTGGAAAATATATACAAATTTTGTATCCAACCATGTACTTAAATCTTCAGTTCAGAAAATCAGATGATCACATTTGTTATCTAACTCAACTGCAGAGGAGTTGAATAACTCTTTTCCTTATTAGACCATGTTGTGCTACTTGGACTAAGCTAATGCTCAGTGATTACATGGGGTTGAGATCATAGATGTTAGACTTTGCAATTAAGGAGATACTATCATAGAAGAAGTTCAAACAGTATTTCTGCTATGATAGTTCTGATTCTCCAGCCAGATGCTGTCACTCTCTCCCTGACCCTCCTTGGACACCCTTCCCTTATCCTTTGAGCACATGGTTAGAGTGCTCCATAATACCAATTTTATTTATGCTGTCTTCATCCTGACATGTCTTTATATCAAGGTCTCACCCGTCCTACCAGTCTCAGAGGAGGGGATGTCTGTCCTTATGTCTAAAGATCACAGTCTTTATTTCCTCTGGGTGCCATCCCCACAATCATCCTTCCTCCACATTGAAAGTACCCCCCCCCCACCCC
>SJYX01009860.1:190006-203849 GCA_006410675.1 Oreotragus oreotragus
CAAGGAGATCCAACCAGTCCATTCTGAAGGAGATCAGCCCTGGAATTACTTTAGAAGGAATGATGCTAAAGTTAAAACGCCAGTACTTTGGCCACCTCATGCGAAAAGACTCTGATGCTGGGAGGGATTGGGGGCAGAGGAGAAGGGACCAACAGAGGATGAGATGGCTGGATGGCATCTCTGACTCGATGGACGTGAGTCTGAGTGAATCCAGGAGTTGGTGATGGACAGGGAGGCCTGGCGTGCTGCAATTCATGGCGTCGCAAAGAGTCGGACACGACGAGCAACTGAACTGAACTGAAGCATATTAGAAGTTTTATGGTCACTAGTAATAATAACGCAATTTCAGATGACGATATGCCATTTCATATGTTAGACTGAAAGCTATTTAAAAGGAGGGCAATTACCAGTGTTAGCAAAGATAATGGGAGATGACAATTCTCGTACACTGTTGATTGAACTGGAAATTATCAAAAAGTTTCTGTAGGGCTGTTTGGTAATATATATATATATATATATGTGTGTGTGTGTGTGTGTATAAATCTATATATATAAATATAATGTATCTGACAAATAGGAATAATTCTGTGTCAGGACTTACACCTGTCTCTTATACACATCTTTACCTTTCTTTACATTAACCCTCCTAGGATTATGTTAACCCTTCTTGCCTTTCATTTGGCTCCAATTATGACAATAGTCTGGAGAAGGGAATGGCTACCCACTCCAGTATTCTTGTCTGGAGAATTCCCATGGACAGAGGAGCCTGGCAGGATACAATCCATGGGGTCACAAAGAATCAGACACGATTGAGTGACTAACACATTTTCATGACTATAGTAATGGAAATAAGTAACTCTTATTAAATTCACACTCTTATTAAACTTAGTTTTCAAAATACTTTCATAAACATTTGTGTTTTGAACCTCACACTAACCCTGTGAAATAAGTAAGACAATAATTATCTTCCTTTTATAAAAGAAACTGAATTTCTGGGATATTAAGACATTTACCCAAGGTATTACAGTCAGTAGGTGGCACAGGAATTTGAACTGGATTCACTGAGTTGTGGTCTAGTGACTTTCCACTGTTCGATTACTTCTGAGGCTGTCAATTCCAAAGCTACTAGAGATCTTCTTGTCAACACCAATGAGATATATATATATATATATTGGTCCTTTTTACCCTTTGGTTTTTTGGTTGTTGCAGTAGTGATGGTTTGCAATTTTTTTTCTTTTGCCTTTGACTAATATTTAAAATCCTTAAAACCATGTTTGTTCTTTTAAAATCTCTTCCCTTAGGTTTCAGGATGCTTCAATTTTTAGATTCTTTTTCTAGTTCATTAATTATTTTTCCTCTTTCTCCTTTTCTGTACCCCTTTTCCAGATGTAAAAATTTTCTGATACTCAACTTTTACTTTTTACTTTTACTTTTTAGGTCTCTTCCTTGTGAGTTCATGGTTTTACACAAATGACTCCGTGTCTGTTTCTAAATTAGAAGCTTGTAGATATTTAAATTTTGTCCAGCTTTTCTTCTCTTAGGCCACCTTTCATTAAGTTCTGCTGTCTGTCTGCTCTTTCTGTCCTCATTACTACCACCCACCTCCAGGAGCTCACTACCCCCTCATGACTAGATGATCTTCCCTACAAAATTTCAATACCCTATCCAGTTTTCCTAACAATGGCAATTTTAATTCTTTCCTTTCAGTCATCTTGCACACTTCTGTCAAATATTCACCTTAATAAAATGTTTCCTTAGTGGCACTATCTCCTCAAGTATATCCATAAAGCCAAGCATGATCTAAGTCCTTCTATGTAAGGTTCTTTGATGAGGATACAGTCAGTCAGTTCAGTCGTTCGGTCACGTCCAACTCTTTGCAACACCACGGACTGCAGTATGCCAGGCTTCCCTGTCCATCACCAACTCCTAGAGCTAGCTCAAACTCATGGATACAAAGTTACTGCTTAAAGTGGCTCGTGTGATAAGTCCTATTACTATCGAGACTTATAGACACGGAAGAGATTACTGTTAGAAGGAACTTATCAACCAGCTGGGCAGGCGAAGGTGAAAGGAAGCAAGAACACATGTACTTAGGCACAGGGTAGGGAAGAAAGTTATCTTGAGGGTAGATTCAGGTTAAAGGTGGGGGTAGCCAGTCTATGGTCTTAGATCCTATTCTTTAAGAGGTATTAAAACAAGACAGAAAAAAATCTATATTTAGCAGAATGGCCCTCAAGGAAGGGCCATTATGATTAGAGGAACTGCTCTGATAAGCCACTTGAGCTGGGGATGATGGAGTGGTAAAACTCTCAAGGGGTGGGCCTAAGACTTCATAAGGATGGGTTGATTAGCAGCAGGTTCTGTGTGCTTAGGGCTTCCCTGGTGGCTCAGAGGTTAAAGGGTCTACCTGCAATGCAGGAGACCTGGGTTCGATCCCTGGGTCGGGAAGATCTCCTGGAGAAGGAAATGGCAACCCACTCCAGTATTCTTGCCTGGAGAATCCCATGGACAGAGGAGCCTGGTGGGCTAGAGTCCACAGGGTCGCAAAGAGTCAGACATGACTTCACTTTCACTTTCTGTGTAATTAAAAAGGGTGGGCAATTTTGGAGCAGAACAAGTTGGCCAGAACATAGGCACGAGGCAAGAGTCCTGCCACTAGAGAATGCTTCCCTGCTTCTTCCACACACTGATGTATGTTGACCAAATAATGCTTTGCAGGAGCAACTGGTTACTACCCTATCTGAGATGCTTACATGTCTCAGTGGTGCACTGGATCAGAAATGTTAAGATGTTTAGGATGCCTAGAGTTGAGGGTATTGGAATGCTGATAAATATTCAATGATTGATTCTCTGGAAGAAAAAATAAAAACCCAACTAATTTCTAGTGTTTGCCGGTGTCTATGGAAAGCTATGACAAACCTAGACAGTGTGTTGAAAAGCAGAGACATTATTCTGATGACAAAGGTTCATACAATCAAGGTTATGGTCTTCCCAGTGGTCATGTATGGTTGTGAGAGCTGTATAATAAAGAAGGTGGAGCACCAAAGAACTGATACCTTTGAACTATGGTGTTGGAGAAGACTTCTGAGAGTCCCTTGGACAGCAAGGAGATCAAACCAGTCAATCTTGAGGGAAATACTCATTGGAAGGACTTATGTTGAAAGTGAAACTCCAGTATTTTGGTCATCTGATGTGAACAGCTGACTCATTGGAAAAGTACCTGATGCCAGGAAAGATTGAAGGCAGAAGGAGAAGAGGGCATCAGAGGATGAGATGGCTGGATGGCATCACCAATGGAATGGACATGAATTTGGGCAAACTTTGGGAAATGATGAGGGGCAAGGAGGCCTGGTGTGCTGCAGTCCATGGGGTTGCAGAGTCGGACATGACTGGGTGACTGAACAGTAAAATGATATAAATACTTCTCCATGGCTAATTTCAAGCCACCAGCATGACACTGTGACATCACTAAATGTGGAGCTGAGAAGAGATGTGCACAGTCTGCTCTCACAAGCTGTTGTGGCCTAGCATACCACCAGTTCATGAGTGTGGCTGGGAAAGAGGCGAGAAAAGTCAACTGAACTAAGTTACGGTGGAACTAACATGCCAAGTTTTAAACTACAGACTGTATCCCATGCTAAAGGGAAGCGATCAAAGGTTTTAAAGCAAGGGTATGATATGCTTATATTTGAAATTCAGGAAAAGTCTCTCCAGTGGATCCAAATTCATTCTTCCCTTATCACACTTTAATCAAAGCATAGTCACACACATATTTTTTAAATATGCCAAACAAAAGGTTATTATCATAATCATGAAAATTTGTTTTCAATACAAAATTTAAACTTCTTTAAAAAATTGGGAGGAAATAATATTAATAGAAAATTTATTTAAAATTGCTCAATAAGAATATGCAGGTCAGGAAGCAACAGTTAGAGCTGAACATGGAACAACAGACTGGTTCCAAATAGGAAAAGGAGTATGTCAAGGCTGTATATTGTCACCCTGCTCATTTAACTTATATGCAGAGTACATCATGAGAAACACTGGGCTGGAATAAGCACAAGCTGGAATAAAGATTGCCGGGAGAAATCAATAACCTCAGATATGCAAATGACACCACTCTTATGGCAGAAAGTGAAGAGGAACTAAAAAGCCTCTTGATGAAAGTGAAAGCAGAGAGTGAAAAAGTTGGCTTAAAGTTCAACATTCAGAAAACAAAGATCATGGCATCGGGTCCCATCACTTCATGGGAAATAGATGGGGAAACAGTGGAAACAGTGTCAGACTTTATTTTTTGGGGCTCCAAAATCACTGCAGATGGTGACTGCAGCCATGAAATTAAAAGATGCTTACTCCTCGGAAGAAAAGTCATGACCAACCCAGATAGCATATTCAAAAGCAGAGACATTACTTTGCCAACAAAGGTCCATCTAGTCAAGGCTATGGTTTTTCCAGTGGTCATGTATGGATGTGAGAGTTGGAAGAAAGCTGAGAAGAAAGCTGAGCTCTGAAGAATTGATGCTTTTGAACTGTGGTGTTGGAGAAGACTCTTGAGAGTCCCTTGGACTACAAGGAGATCCAACCAGTCCATTCTGAAGGAGATCAGCCCTGGAATTACTTTAGAAGGAATGATGCTAAAGTTAAAACGCCAGTACTTTGGCCACCTCATGCGAAAAGACTCTGATGCTGGGAGGGATTGGGGGCAGAGGAGAAGGGACCAACAGAGGATGAGATGGCTGGATGGCATCTCTGACTCGATGGACGTGAGTCTGAGTGAATCCAGGAGTTGGTGATGGACAGGGAGGCCTGGCGTGCTGCAATTCATGGCGTCGCAAAGAGTCGGACACGACGAGCAACTGAACTGAACTGAAGCATATTAGAAGTTTTATGGTCACTAGTAATAATAACGCAATTTCAGATGACGATATGCCATTTCATATGTTAGACTGAAAGCTATTTAAAAGGAGGGCAATTACCAGTGTTAGCAAAGATAATGGGAGATGACAATTCTCGTACACTGTTGATTGAACTGGAAATTATCAAAAAGTTTCTGTAGGGCTGTTTGGTAATATATATATATATATATATATGTGTGTGTGTGTGTGTGTAAATCTATATATATAAATATAATGTATCTGACAAATAGGAATAATTCTGTGTCAGGACTTACACTTCTAGGAATTATCCTAAGGAGACAGTTTTATAAATTCTATAAACTGCAGGACTGTTTTTAATAGCAAAAAGAAACTGGAAATGGCATATAAAGGTAGGTGATTAGTTCAGTTTTATATGCCATATGTTTATATTGGATTACTAACCATTAAAAAGTACAATGTAGCTATATTTTTATATAGAAAATGTTTCTAAACTCTAATTGTTATTAAGTGAAAATCAGGTCATATAATAGATTCATAAATATACATTTTGAAAGAACATACAAAGAGTAATGATTATGCATGAGAAATAGAGTATATTTTTAATTTTCTTATTTGTATGTTCTATTTTTTCTATAATGAATATAAATTACTTATGTATATTATCCCCTGAGCTTTAACTAATGGTCAACATAAGTAATAGTCATATAGTGATTCTGTTTCTTCCACAAAATTAATATCTGTACATTATTTACTTAAGAGCAAACACTTATATAACATGTGACTATATACTGAGCAATATTCCAAAGGATATCTAAAAGTAAACTTAACTCATTGGATCCTTACAATAATCCTATGAGCTGGGTACTTTTATTATCCCTGTTTTACTGACAAGGAAACAGAAACACAGTGAATGAGTAATTGCCCAAGGTCACACAGCTGATAATTAATAAAGCTGACATTCAAACCCAGGCAGTCCAGTTATAGTGATGAAGCTCTTTACCATCATACCATACTGACTCACATCTAAACTGATTTATAATTCCTTACCTGAAGATTAGGACTAATAACATTACCTATCACATGGGCTTACCATTGGGTATAACTGAAATCAAGCATGAAAAAACTTAGTTTAACGCTTGGCACATTAGAGTTAATAAGTGCTAGGTATTAAGAGAAAAATGGTAATACTACTAACCAGACTTAAAACACCACCACCAATTCAACTTTATATATTCCCATGCTGCTCCAAGATATACTCTCTGCTTTATTTCAATGAGTCCCTCAAATACATCAAATTCATTCCGTGTCAATCTCATGTTTCAACTCATGCTATTGGCCTCCCTGAAGTCAGGTGACAAGACTTACCCAAATCACATTGGGTCTTGAAAGCCTAGCTCAGGTCCTCTCTCCAATTATTCCAGCACTTTATTACATTACACTATTTAATAAAAATGAGGCAATTAATATATAATTATCTGCTAGTTTTTCTATCCAACAATACAGCAAGCTCTGAGAAAGCAAGGATGAATGTCAGAGAACTTATTCCCCTGAATCCCTTTGGTTATCTCCAACCCCAGTAGGATAAGACTTAGGTATTTAACATATAGTTGCTTCACCTTTTCACTTAGTCATAGGAATGTACCCATAAAAGTAGAAATCCACAATTTATCTAAGTTTCCTAACAGCTTCTTTCTAGAAGAAAAAGATAAATCATAATATTAAAATCAGGAGATGACTGACAAGCAAATGTAAATCCAGATAAGCATATATGATTTATAATTGCTACTAATATATAATATATTTGGAGAAGGCAATGGCAATACACTCCAGTACTCTTGCCTGGAAATGCAGTCCATGGGGTCACTAAGAGTCGAACACGACTGAGCGACTTCACTTTCACTTTTCACTTTCATGCATTGGAGAAGGAAATGGCAACCCACTCCAGTGTTCTTGCCTGGAGAATCCCAGGGACAGGGGAGCCTGGTGGGCTGCCATCTATGGGGTTGCACAGAGTTGGACACGACTGAAGCAACTTAGCAGCAGCAATATATAATATTAATTAGTAAATATACACCATTAGTAATATCATAATTAAGAATAGCTATAAACATTTATTGGATGTCTTCTCTGTGCCAAGCACTGTACCAAATGGTTTATAGATACTATAGATCTTGCTCACAATTCTAATATTAATAAAAATGGTCTTTCTTATAAAAATGGCAGATGATAAAGGTTAAAAATTGCCTGGTAGAACTGGGAATCAAATATAGTTTGATCTGATACCAAAGTATGCTGCTTTTTTTTTTATATATCTCCCTTCCTCCCGCTGTCTTTTTAAAAGGTTGAAATTTAGGACTTATTTTTTCTATTTCTTCAAATACCAATGAAGACTACCTCACCTGTCCAAATCTGCCTTTTTGAAAATTAGGGTCACTATAAAGCACTATATTTCAGATATTCTCCCAGGAAATTTAGTTATAATAATACCAGAGACTCTTCCTTTTAAGGGAATCCTTCATTAAAGACAGTCCCAGATCCTGGCTGTTACCAGGAAGCTCTTGATATCTATGATTATTAGAGTTATTAGGGATTCCAAAGAGGACAAGTTGTCCTGCAGTCAGGAACAGAATGAAAAGTCTGAGATGGCTTTTTAGAAAAAGTGTATCTTGTGAATAAGATGGTGAAACCAAAAATACTACCACCTAGAGTCTGTTCTATGGATGTATGGATGACTTTATATCCCAGTATTTCAACCTAAGGCACTGAGCCGTAAATAGCGGCAGAGGAAGTTAGAGGGGAGTCCAGGCAGCCCGCAAGAAAGTTGCTGACTCCCTCTCTGAGTGCGTTCCCCCACTTCCACGATGTGTCCTCACATTCCCTCAGCCCTATACCCTGAGCCACCCCTGTACCACTTCAGCTGGATTCTCCCAAACTAAGCAATTACATGGAACAGATCGCAAAACTTTTACTTTCTTAATATGGAAACTTCTGATAAGAGACCCATATTTCTGATAATCATCAACAGCCATAAACAGATATAGCCTGCACTTATTAATAACTTTCACCATCTTCAAACCACATTTGTAAGTCTGAGCTCATTACAAGGTTGATTTTCCACATCAGGAAATGTGTATTTCCTCACTCTATTTGCTTTGCACTTTTTCTAAGATGTCTTTGATGTAGCAACTAAATGTTTAATATGAAATAAATATTTCAGGAAAAAGGCAGCTATTTTAAAGATATGGCTGTTAGTTTTACGTGATACGAACTTTTCTAAGTTTTTTAAACTTAAAAGTCCTTGTTACATGGTTTTTATTATTCGAGTAAATTTTATAATGAATATGATAATATTCACTATTTTTGTATAGGCATAATAGAATATGTAATTCATTTTCATGCAGTTAAAATTCATTAGAGATTGGCACTTTAGGACTTAAAATCTTTTCTAGAAAATAACCTTTGTAAAAATCCAAAAGCCTTCCCTCCTCCTTCAACAAATGTTGGCTTTTGTTATTTTTTTATAAGCTGCATATTGAATTTCCCAGGCTGTGTTTCTGAACAGCAATCTACTGAAAAAAAAGTGCAATTATTTTTTTTCACTCAAACATGCATTTGAGAGAAATGAGTAGATCAGATAAAGAGCTGAGATGCTATTCAACTCAACCTTGAGTCACTCTGTCTCTTTAAAAAAAAAGGGTGGCAAAATCAATACAAACCAATAATAACTTCACATTTGTGGAAGCAACATGAATGGCTCTCCAAAATATTGAGACACATCCAAGTACATTTTCGTAGAGCTGATATTTATCAGAAGTCATTTGCCCTCAAGCAGATGCTCCCTTTCATTGTGCTCCTGTCACAAATGACTAAGATTTATGACAGACAATTACAGCATCTGCAGTTAGCAGCCTTATAATCAGCACCATTATTTAACGATTGGTGCAATAAACTGACTCCTGTTACTGTTTATCAGATATCAGTCAGTTCTGGCCATTTTCTTCAGCTCCCAAATCACAGTATGGTGCAGGCACTGCCTTTTAATGGCTAGGCAGAAGCAGGAGCATTTTCACATTTTTTACAGACTGCCGAGGGAAAGAAAAAAGCAACCAATTACATGTACGTTTGGTGCCCTCTCATTTGAGTTGCCCATGTATGTAACTATCTCTATACAGTCCTAAACCTCTTGTAGGAGGGAAAAAAAACAACTAATTTTTTCTTTTACTGTGAAGACTTTGTATTAAAAAAAAAAACAATAAAAAAACTTTTTGTCTTTTTAAAAAATTCTGTTTAAATTTGCATATCTTGTCCAAGTATAAAATGTTGTTTACTAGGTCCAGTGTTTCTTCTTGTAGGATGGTTTCAGCTTGTCTTTTACAACTGGAAAAGCAGCTATTGTCCCTTGAAAATATTTGTCAAGGAGCAAGATTTTCCCCCAAACTCTGTGAGGCTTCATTCAGTATTATAGATACAACAGGGTTAAGCTTTTCATCAGTCAAAATCCTGCACATAAGAGATGTCATATGTGTGTGTTTAGCAGTCACTTATATACTAAGGAATTCTACCTTTCTAAATATACAAACATCGTATGTACCATTTAAAGTCCTTCCACAAGAAATATCCCACATCTGTGTACCGACATGGGTGGTGGGCAACAATTCACAGGCCATTTGGAAGACAAGATTTCAGTTTAATGTGGGAAGTGGTATAAAGATGTGAATTTATTGTCAGCATAGAAAAGCTTATGAAAGCTTCTATAGATGTGCAAGTGTGAATTTCTAGTCAAATTATTTAGAGGGGGAAAAAGAGCCAGACCTTTCTGACTCCTATCTTTTGTCACTTTTTCCATAACCACAAAAGCTAAGTTTCTCATTTATGTCAAAAAAGCATTTCATCCAATGACTTTCATCATATATAGGTAATACAGACAAAAATACTGATGAAGATGCCTTTGTAATGTAAGGTCTATGTTCCATTCACAAAGTTACATGCTCCTCTTAAGAAAAATATGACACTGAAGATCAAATTAATGGATTCTTTCAGTTAAAAAATATTAAGTGGCCCCACATTTCCCTTCCAAAAATATGCATAAGGGGCTTCATGTAGTCAATGTAAAACTGGTTACTTTCTAAATTGAAACTTTCACAAGTGCTTCAGAGACCTTCACAAACTAATCCTCAGAATCCCATACAAGGTTTCAGCAGGTGAATGGTCAGAGTGAGAGCTCTTAGACTTGAAGTTAGAAAGGCCTTTGGTGTCATTTCATGAGACTCACTCGTTTGAGAGATGGTGAGGGTAAGAGCAGGCTTCTCAGGTGGCATTAGTGGTAAAGAACCCGCCTGCCAACGTAGGATATGTGGGTTTGATCCCTGGGTTGGGAAGATTCCCTGGAGGAGGGCATGGCAGCTCACTCCAATATTCTTGCCTGGAGAATTCCATGGACAGAGGAGCCTGGCGGTTGCAGAGTCAGACAGAACTGAAGCAACTTAGCACACAGTGTGCACGAGGGTAAGAATAACAGAATAAAGTAATTTTCGCCAGAGCACAGAGCTAAGTGTTGTCATAACTGTGATTAAAACCCCAAACTATGACTTGATTAGCAAGTGAAATCAGTTTCTGTGAAGTCCCACCTCCTCCCTCTATGCTTCTGATAGAAACCAATTTTCTGGCTCTGCTAAATCAAGCCCTACTTTGGGCATTCTGTGTCCAGTCCTCGGAAAGAGTGCTATGCCCTTTGACAGAAGGAAGAAAAGTTCCTATAAATCTGCTATATACTTACTTCCCTACTTCAGGATCTGAAGCCAGAAAAGAACTAATCAGTCATTCAAATAATTCCATCAGTGGGTACCAGAGTTAACTCAAGTTATTGGCTTGTTTAAAGTTTTCTAACATAGCAATTTGGCATCCCTAGTGGTTCAGATGGTAAAGAATCTGTCTGCAATGCAAGAGATATGGGTTCAGTCCCTGGGTCAGGAAGATTCCCTAGAGAAGGGAATGGCTACCGATTCCAGTATTTTGGCCTGGATAATTCCATTGATTGTACAGTCCATGCAGTCACAAAGAGTCAGATACAACACTTTAATCTGTTTAATCTGACTTTCACTTTCACAGATCTTATTTGTTATTTGTTAGGGTTGTTTTTTTTTTTTTTTAACTATTTTGCACAAATGATTGCAAAGTCACACAAAAACTATTTTTGTGCCACCACACTATAGATGTGCCACCAATTTGGCAGTATTGAATAAGTCAAAGAATTTTTATAATTAAAAAGAATCCACTACCAACCTTTCTTTGTTCGTGATATACAGAAATATATTAATGCACAGATTGGTCATTCATTCCATTTTAGCTAAGTACTAAGGTATTTGGAAAGTACTTAGGATGCATCAAAGAAATTGCTATATTTTCTATCTATGTCCTACCCTTTTCTGCTGGGTTAGAAGGACAAATCACCCAGCCTACAGCAAGTCACTGTCCTTGGAAGCCAATGACAGAACTCTCAGCACTGCAGGTTATTAGCAGGTTTTCTTGAGAGGCTGGATCTAGGTTGACAATATTCATGCAAACACAAGCAGGTAACACTTCAGTAACACACCTGAACACCAAGGTCAAGTGCATAGCTAATGGCTACAATAGGCCCCAATAAATCTGACTGCTACTTAGTACAAAAATAGTGGCAGAAGGACATTTTTCTTCAAGACCTTTATCTAAGGCTATTTGGGGCAGAAGAGGGGGACAAGGAGCACCCAAAGAAAACAATGCATTGTCATTGTGGCCACTGAGATTCTGCCAGAGGCCTTCACTTCTGAAAGTTCCTAATTTATGGAGGTAAGAATGAGAGAACACACATAAAGCAATGAGCACTGTGAGGGGCACAAAGCATTGCTGCTTAAATATTAGCTGCTATCAATATTATTGTTGCTATTTGTACATGAGATTCCAGTCTAAATTCTTTGCAAGTATAAATTTGAACTTTAGAATCAGGTTCAATAAATAATTTCCCATCCTCAACTAAGTTCTATAGCTTGTCACATCAATCCTAGCAAATGTACCTTAACATACCTTACATATGTACCTACATACAAATGTACCTACATACCTTATCTACCAATAGATACATCTAAAGAATGGGTCAGTTTTCATTCCAATCCCAAAGAAAGGCAATGCTAAAGAATGATCAAACTACTGCACAACTGCACTCATCTCACATGCCAGCAAAGTAGTGCTCAAAATTCTCCAAATGAGGCTTCAACAGTATGTGAACCAAGAACTTTCAGATGTTCAAGCTGGATTTAGAAAAGGCAGAGGAATGAGAGATCAAACTGTCAGCATCTGTTAGATGGCAGAAAGGAGAGAGTTGCAGAAAAATATCTACGTCTGCTTTATTGACTACCGCAAAGCCTTTGACTCGGCAGATCACAACAAACTGTGGAAAACTCTTCAAGAGATGGGAATACCAGGCCACCTGACCTGCCTCCTGAGAAATCTGTATCCAGGTCAAGATGCAATAAATAGAACTAGACATGGAACAACAGACTGGTTCCAAACTGGAAAAGTTCGTCAAGGCTGTATATTGTCACCTTGCTTATTTGATTTGTATGCAGAGTACATCATGTGAAATGCCAGGCTAGATGAAGCACAAACTGGAATCAAGACTGCTGGGAGAAATATCAATAACCTCAGATATGCAGAGGACACCACTCTTATGGCAGAAAGTGAAGAAGAACTAAAGAGCTTCTTGATTAATGTGAAAGAGGAGAGTGAAAAGCTGGCTTAAAACTCAACATTCAGAAAACTAAGATCATGGCATCTGGTTCCATCACTTCATGGCAAATAGATGGGGAAACAATGGAAACAGTGACAGACTTTATTTTGGGGGGCTCCAAAATCACTGCAGATGGTGACTGCAGCCATGAAATTAAAGGAGGCTTGCTCCTTGGAAGAAAAGTATGGCCAACCTAGATAGCATATTAAAAAGCAGAGATATTACTTTGTCAACAAAGGTCCATATAGTCAAAGTTACGGTTTTTCTGGTAGTCGTGTATGGATATTAGAGTTGGACCATAAAAAGAGCTGAGAGCTGAAAAATTGATGCTTTTGAACTGTGGTTTTGGAGAAGACTCTTGAGAGTCCCTTGGACTGCAAGGAGATCCAACCAGTCAATCCTAAAGGAGTTCAGTACTGGGTGTTCATTGGAAGGACTGATGCTGAAGCTGAAACTACAATACTTTGGCCACCTGATATGAAGAACTGATTCACTGGAAAGGACCCTGATGCTGGGAAAGACTGAAGGCAGGAGGAGAAGGGGTCGACAGAGGTTGAGATGGTTGGATGGCATCACCAGCTACTCAATGGACATGAGTCTGAGCATGCTCCGAAAGTTGGTGATGGACAGGGAAGCCTGGTGTGCTTCAGTTCATTGGGTCACAAAGAGTTGAACATGACTAAGTGACTGAACTGAATATGAATATGAATATAAATATAAATATATATTTACAGTTTATCCTGTAATATATAATTACAGTTATATATGTATACTGCATATATATATGCAGTTGACCCCTGAACAACATAGGGGTTTAGAGGTGCCAGCCTTCCTTGTAGTCAATTATCCAGCTTTTACCTCAGCAGTTCTACATCCACAGATTCAATCAACTGTGGACTGTGTAGTACTGTCGTATACACTATGAAAAAACTACACAGATAAGTGAACAGGTACCATCCCCATGGGAAAGAAATGCAAAAAAGCAAAATGGCTGTCTGGAGAAGCCTTACAAATAGTACTGAAAAGAAGAGAGGCGAAAAGCAAAGGAGAAAAGAAAAGATATAAGCATCTGAATGCAGAGTTCCAAAGAATAGCAAGAAGAGATAAGAAAGCCTTCTTCAGCAATCAATGCAAAGAGATAGAGGAAAACAACAGAATGGGAAGACTAGAGATCTCTTCAAGAAAATTAGAGATACCAAGGGAA
>SJYX01009860.1:213575-270196 GCA_006410675.1 Oreotragus oreotragus
GAAAAAGTTGGCTTAAAGCTCAACATTCAGAAAACAAAGATCATGGCATCTGGTCCCATCACTTCATGGGAAATAGATGGGGAAACAGTAGAAACAGTGTCAGACTTTATTTTTCTGGGCTCCAAAATCACTGCAGATGGTGACTGCAGCCATGAAATTAAAAGACGCTTACTCCTTGGAAGGAAAGTTATGACCAACCTAGATAGCATATTGAAAAGCAGAGACATTGTTTTGCCAACTAAGGTCCATCTAGTCAAGGCTATAATTTTTCCAGTAGTCATGTATGGATGTGAGAGTTGGACTGTGAAGAAAGCTGAATGCTGAAGAGTTGATGCTTTTGAACTGTGGTGTTGAAAAAGACTCTTGAGAGTCCCTTGGAATGCAAGGAGTTCCAACCAGTCCATTCTAAAGGAGATCAGTCCTGGGTGTTCATTTGAAGGACTGATGCTAAAGCTGAAACTCCAGTACTTTGGCCATCTCATGCGAAGAATTGATTCATTGGAAATGACTCATGCTGGGTGGAATTTGGGGCAGGAGGAGAAGGGGATGACTGAGGATGAGGTGGCTGGATGCATCACCGACTCGATGGACATGAGTTTGGGTGAACTCTGGGCGTTGGTGATGGACAGGGAGCCCTGGCGTGCTGTAATTCGTGGGTTGCAGAGTTGGACACTACTGAGCGACTGAACTGAACTGAACTGAAAGACAAATATATAGTAAAGGCAGTGATGAATAACTTAAATAAGCTAGTATGAGGGCTAAAAGAATAAAAATTGTAAAATCAACTATAAATGCAATAAGCAGTTAAAAAGCATGAAGATGTTAAAAATGACATCAAAAACACAAAACTTGCAAGGAGGAAGTAAAAATGTAAATCTTTTAAAATGTGTTTTAACTTAAATGATTATAAGTTTAAAACAAGCAGATAACGTTATAGGTCAACATATATAAACTCCGTGGTAAACTACAAATGAAAAACCTACAACAGAAACACAAAAATTAGTGAGAAATAAACACAAATATAATACTAAACAAAATCAAATCACAAGTTCAATTCAGTCTCTATCATGTCCGACTCTTTGAGACCGCATTAACAGCTGCATGCCAGGCCTCCCTGTCCATCACCAACTCCCGGAGTCCAATCAAATGCATGTCCATTGAGTCGGTGATGCCATCCAATCATCTCATCCTCTGTTATCTCCTTCTCCTCCTGCCCTCCATCTTTCCTAGCATCAGGGTCTTTTCAAATCAGTCAGCTTTTCACATCAGGTGGCCAAAGTATTGGAGTTTCAGCTTCAAAATAAGTCCTACTAATGAACACTGATGACTGATTTCCTTTAGGAAATCAGGGTTGGATACCCTTGCTGTCCAGGGGACTCTCAAGAGTCTTCTCCAACACCACAGTTCAAAAGCATCAATTCTTCGGCGCTCAGCTGGGAAGTTACTAAAAGAAGAAGAAAAAAAAAAACACAGAAGAACTACAAAACAACCAGAAAACAAATAACAAAATAGTGATAAGTACATATCTATCAATAATTACTTGAAATAACAATAGAAAAAATGCTCCAATCAAAAGACAGAGGATGGTTGAATGGATTTAAAGAAAAATAAGACCCATCTATATGCTGCCTACAAGAGAATCACTTCAGAACTAAAGACACACAGAATCTGAAAGTGAGTATGGAAAAAGATATTCCATGCAAATGAAATGTAAGAAAGCTGGGGTAGTAGCACTCATGTAAAACAAAGTAGACTTTAAAACAAAGTCTATAATAATGACAAGGCAGAGCATTATATAATGATAAAGAGATCAATCCAAGAAGAGTCTATAACATTCACAAATGTATATGTATCTAATATAGGAGCAACTAAATATACAAAGCAGATAACAGAAATAAAAGGAGAAATTGACAGTGATACAATAATCATAGGGGATTTTAACATCTCATTTACATAAATAAATAGATCATACAGCAAAAAATTAAGGAAACAGTGGCCTTAAATGGCATGTTAGATCACTTGGACTTAATAGCTGTCTAAAAGACATTCTATCCAAAAACAGGAGAATATATATTCTTTTCATGTGTACATAGTATATTCTTTAGAATAGATCACATGCTAGTCCTCAAAATAAGTCTCAGAAAATTTAAGGAGATAGAAATTATACCAAGCATCATTTTCAGTCTTAACAGTATGAAGTAAAGTGACATGTTAGTTGCTCAGTTGTGTCCAACACTTTGCAACCCCATGGACTGTAGCCAGCCCACCATTCTCCTCTGTCCGTGGAATTATTCGGGCAAGAATACTGGAGTGGGTAACCATTCCCTTCTCCAGGGGATCTTCCCAACCTAGGGATTGAACTTGGGTCTCTGCATTGCAGGCAGATTCTTTACCATCTGAGCCACCAATGAAGCCCAATACACACATACATCATGAAATAAGAAAAACCTCAGGGGGCAGTCCTAAGATGGCAGAGGAATACGATGGGGAGACCACTTTCTCCCCCACAAATTCATCAAAAGAACACTTCAACGCTGAGTAACTTCCACAAAACAACTTCTGAATGCCGGAAGAGGACATCAGGCACCCAGAAAAGTAGCTCATTGTCTTCAAAAACAGTCATCATCCACCTGAGAAGGGGCACCAGTTGTACACCCAGAAAACTGAGCAGTAGGGACAGGAGAGGCGATAAGTCACAGCGACCACACTCGCCAAACACCTGAGCTACTCGGACCTGGAAAGGGCACAAAACACAGGGCCAACCGAGTCTGCACCTCTGAGGACTACCTGAGTGCCTGAGCGGCTTAGACCTAGGAGGTGCATGCAGCCCAGAGCCAGCCTCAGATGGTTCCCGGCAGAGCAACCTAGAGCCTGAGCTGTGTGTGCCATGAGCAGGGGCAGGCCCAGCGTGGATGAGACACTGTGAGCACATGCCAGTGTTATTTGTTTGCAGCATCCCTCCCTCCCTACAGAGCAACTGAACAAATGAGCCTTAAAAAAAAGTGTCCACCACCACCTCTCTTGTGTCAAGGTGGAAATCAGACACCGAAGAGACCAGCAAACAGAAGAAGCTAAAACAGAGGAAATGCCTTGGAAGTGACAGGTGCAATAGATTAAAACCCTGTTGTTAGTACTGACTACATAGGAAGGGGCCTATAATATCTTCTGCTTCCGTTAGGTCCATACCATTTCTGTCCTTTATCGAGCCCATCTTTGCATGAAATGAAGACTTCACTAGACCCACTTCCATAATTTACATTTTAAGATAAGAGGATTAGCCAGAAGGTTTTTCCAGAGACTGTCTTCAAGCAGGATATATTATTGTTACACAATCCTAAGGAGTGTAGAGGGAAAAAATGTTTGTCCTTTCCTTCTCCTTGAGAACTCCAGACCCCTCTCTCTTTGGGGAGCCCCGGGCTTCTTATCAAGCCGGCTAGGGACTGAGTGCCTCACAAGCGTCTGTCTGGTCCTCTGCCGGCCCCTTCTCCTGCCCTCAGGCTTTCTCAGCTGCAGGGTCTTTCCCAGGGCGCCGGCTCTCCCCATCAGGAGGCCAGAGCACCTCGCAGCTGCTGCTTTCTGCAGGCCCCGTCAGAGCCGCATGACCTGGAAAGGACTGGAATCGCTGTTTCTCAGCGAGGGGCGTGGAGCTCGGGGAAGCGACTCGTCCACGGCCACCGGCGTTGACGGCGCCCAGAGCAGAATGAAGAGGGGGCCCCGGCCGGCCCGGGCGCGCCTCCCCCCGCGGCGCGGCCGCGTCCCCAAGTCCAAGGGACTCTCAAGAGTCTTCTCCAACACCACAGTTCAAAAGCATCAATTCTAACCTCCAATTAAAACAAATAAATTTATACTAAAAAATGAAAAAAAAAATTTAAAAAAGTTCCCAGTCTTTGGAAAATGTGAGCGAGGCTACAAGGTGAATCCTTCATTTGAAGGATGTTGAAACCGAGGGCCAGACTCTATGATGTAAAAGGCAGGTCCACTGTTGAGCAGGGTAACCCTTGCCACTGATTGCTGACATGGAATATACTATTTGTAAGAAAGATGGTTCTTGAGAAAACAGTGAGCCATAGGACTCAGATGAAATTCAAATAACACAAGACACCTGGATACAAAAAATTAGAACATCTTTGAATAGTGAACATGTGCTATGGTGTTTAGGACCAGGGAAAAGAATATTTATCCAATACTATCTTGCTGATTGGGATTTTTTTCTTTTTTTTAATGTTTTGTTTTTAATGACTGCTTTGGGTCAAGGATAAATGTGTAATTTTTGCAATAGAGTTGCTCCCATTGTCTAAAAACTTGTATATATTTTATTTTTGAACAGACGTTTTTACAGGAATGTTTTCTCTGTGTTTTCCCCACTTGAAAACTTGAAACAATAATGACCTTAATGCCTTTTCTCAAAATCTGCAGCATTTCCTAACCCAAGCCCTTAGTCACCATTCTCATTTTGGAAACCATCCCTTAAAACTGACTGATTATGCCAAACAAACTTCGGTTCCCAGACCTCTTATCTGAGCTCTCTAATGAAATTTTGTGGAAAAACAAAGTTTCGGTTCTAAGACTGTAAGAAGTCTATATTTTAAAATTATTTTTAAAAATACCTTTCTTTCCTTTGATATGCTGCTTCAATTGTTTTTTTTTAATTTTTATTGTCTTCCACAATAAATTTTAAAATAGTCAAATTCTGACAATTCCCATTAATTTGGCTGTTCACATTTATTTTGACCTTTTAATTTTGGTATTTCTCTCTATGTACATGTATAACACTTGTCAATTATGTATGTATATATCTGTATCAATTTAGCTTTTGAATTAAGGAAGTAAACCAACTATGGTTCCATAGTGTAATTAAAGAATCTCTAACATGATGCAGTGGGAAAAGCTTGTGGCAAGAAATGATCTATAGATATGTCAGTTTTATATTGAAAACCATCAGATGATGAAGTATGAGATGAACTGCACTAAATGCTTTTACATTTAACATTTCACTCCCTTGCTCTCACAAGTTCAGTAATAGGCTGATCCCAATTCAGTCTAGGTACATGAGTCATGATTCGGAGCAGATCTGGATGTGCCCATTCATTCCCACTGTCCATCCATTCATCCATCCATCCATGCAGCTGGCCAGCCAGCTTGCTAGGCATCCTTCCTGAGGGTTCACAGTGTGCTAAGCACTGTGCTAACACTGAGGGTACAAAACATCCTGAAGCAAGTTCTTGTCTTTGAGACTTAAGGAAACATGAGGGTTTGAAAATTACCCAAGAGAACGTAAAGTGATAGAGCCATTACGGAAGACCGTATGGAGAGTTCTTTAAAAACTAGAAATAAAACTACCATACAACCCAGCAACTCCACTACTAGGCATGTACCCTGAGGAAACCAAAACTGAAAAAGACACAGGTACCCTAATGTTCACTGCAGCACTATTTACAATAGCTAGGACATGGAAGCAACCTGGATGCCCATCGACAGATGAATGGATAAAGAAACTGCGGTATATAGAGACAATGGACTATTAGCCATAAAAATGGAGCACATATGAGTCAGTTCTCAGGAGGTGGATGATCATACAGATGAAGAAAGTCAGAAAAATAAATACCATATATTAAAGAATATATATATGAAATCTAGAAATATGGTACTGATGAACCATTACAGTCTTATGGACACGGGGTTGGGAGAGGAAAGCGTGGGAAGAATGGAGAGAGTAGCATGGAGACATATACACTACCATATGTAAAACAGATCCCAGTGGGAATTTGCTGTATGACTCAGGGAACCCAAACCAGGGCTCTCTGACAGCCTAGATGGGTGGGAAGGGGCCAGAGGTGGGAAGGAGGTTCAAAAGGGAGGGGCCACCTGTGTACCTATGACTGATTCACAGTTGATGATGGCAGAAATCAATGCAATATTGTAAAGTAATTATACTTCAATTAAAAATAATTTTTTAAAAAGAAAATTACCCAAGAATTTCAAGCATAATTTGTGGAATCTTTGGAGAAGGTAGATCAAAATGGATGTAGTCACATAACGGACCTAAAATCCTTCTACTATTCACTCAATATGCTCCTTCCCACAAATGACTTTTATCAGGAATTCTAAGAGTTGACAAAGAAAAGGGTACATGACATTAATTCTCCCTCAAAACACACAAATTTGCAGAAGCTTTCCTAGGACTGCTGACAATGTGTGCATTGAAAGTTATTTCTCTCTCAAAAATATGAAATCTTTTCACATCATCCAAGACTAGATCCCCTAGAAGGACTGGTTATGTCTGTTCATTCCCGATGCATTTTGCATTATTACTAGCCTCAGTCTCTATGAATTCCCAAATAACTTCAGCTTGTTTCTGGTTCATAAAGGCCTGGGTTTCACCACAAGTGAGAATGCTGGAGTCATCAAAATAATTAAATGTAGTAACATTTAAAAGATTTCTTTTCCTTTCTGTAGTACTTTATAGCAGTCACTTCATATTACTGGGACCAAGGTAATCTAACTGGGGGCAGCATAGAACATAAAGAATCCTGGCTCTGAAGCCTGACTACCTAGGTTCAACTCTGATCATTATAATACCATTTGGGTGATTGTTGGGACAATAAATCACCTAATTTATATTTCAGTTTCCTTATTGTGAAAGGGAACAATAATAATAGTGCCCAAATCCCATAAGGTACTTTTAAGAAATAAATTAAGACAGTTCATTAAAATATATTATAGAGACTGACTTACATGTTAGCCATTATTGCTATTTTCATCTTAGAAACACTTGTGGAGAGCAGAATTTGGAATGGTGGCTCAGAGGTTAAAGCATCTGCCTGGAATGCGGGAGACCTGGGTTCGATCCCTAGGTTGGGAAGATCTCCTGGAGAAGGAAATAGCAACCCACTCCAGTACTCTTGCCTGGAGAATCCCATGGAGGGAGGAGCCTGGTAGGCTACAGTCCATGGGGTCGCAAAGAGTCGGACATGACTGAGCAACTTTACTTTACTTTGTTACATTTGGGTATGCAGTAAATTGCCATGAGGGAATATTACTAATCCATCCCACTAGTGAAATGACTCAAGTAAAGGGAGACCAAGTGACTAATTTGAGTACCTCAATGAATTAAGATGGGATTAAAACCCAATAGATCATCTCTGAAGCTCTTCTACTTGGGTATCTCTCAAGGGGGTGTTCATTACCAACCTTGGCACTTACAGTCTTCCCTGGTAGCACAGCTGGTAAGACCTGGTTCAATTCCTGGGTCAAGAAGATCCCCTGGAGAATGGATAGACTACCCACTCTAGTACTCATGGGCTTCCCTGGTGGCTCAGATGGTAAAGAATCTGCCTGCAATGCGAGAGACCTGGACGTGATCCCTGGGTTGGGAAGACCCCCGGAAAGAGGACAAGGAAACCCAGTCCAGAATTCTTACCTGGAGAATCCCCAGGGACAGAGGAGCCTGGCAGTCTCCATCGGGTCACAAAGAATCGGACATGACTGAGCAACTAAGCACAGCACTTGGTACTTAACAACATTGGTACCTCTATGGACTCTCTGATTGACCTGAAAGTGCTTCACCCACCTTGCTGTTCATAGGGTGAGTAACCAGTATTTACAAAGTACCTATAGGGTGTGTGGGATTGTCATCTAGCACGGACATGTTTTGTCAACTTTGTAGATAAGAAAACAAAATCCAAAAAAGACACGGGCTTCCTGGTCAGTTCCAAAACCACAGGAGGTATCAAGGGTACAAAAAATACTGCTTCTCCCACTACCCCGCCTACAGCCCAGAGCTCTGTCCCTCAGATCACACAATCTCACCGCACTTAGGTTTAGTGAAGTTTTTAAACTATTCGTTTCATCAGTTCAGTTCAGTTGCTCAGTCGTGTCTGACTCTTTGCGACCCCATGGATTGCAACACGCCAGGCCTCCCTGTCCATCACCAACTCCTGGAGTTCACTCAAACTCATGTCCATTGAGTCGGTGATGCCATGCAACCATCTCATCCTCTGTCGTCCCCTTCTCCTCCTGCCTTCAATCTTTCCCAGCCTCAGGGTCTTTTCAAATCAGTTTTCCTCTATCTCCTACCAGTTATAGATTTATGCAGTTCTTGGAATCAAGGTACACTTGAATTTTATTACAAAGTAGAGCTAGGATCTGTTCATGAGACTGCATGATGTTAAATTCCACTTATTTATTGAAGGTATAAATTAAAACACAGGAAATGAAGATTATAGTATATACCTTTCACAAGAGGCACATTTTTTATTAAAAGAAATGGTGACCCTATTTTGAATTCTTAGGAATTAGATATAAACCTTATTAATACCACCAACACAAGAAACCTGTTAACCTGTCTTCCAATTTTAATGTTAAGAGGCTTTAAAGAAAAATTTTCTTTATGACTCTAATTTGCTCATTAGCATAAGATATGTGTCACTAACTTTTATAATTTTGAAAAGTCATTGTTCTCCCATCTCATCTCTCTGAAAAATAGTGTTCCATAAATATAAAATAGCGAGATCAATTCTAACAGAAATGAATGGAAGTTCATTTGTTTTTTTAAAACTTCCTAATCTCTTTTTAAGGGTAACCTTTGGAAGAATCTCTTTTTTTCCAGCCACTTTCAACAAGTATCAAAACAATCTACCATACTATCTGAAGCTTTAAAAGCTACAAAATCAACCCGCCTTTCATTTCACATGTTTACTTTTATGATTCAACTCTCCAGAGAAGAGCTGGGACACTTCTACTGTGGCAATAGCTAAGAGATTGCAAGAGTCAGATGCTATAGCTTGATTTTCACTCCACAAATTTGTGCTCCGTTAAACTAGATCCAATGAGAATTCTCAGCCCACAAAACTTGTAGACAGGGCAATATGTCTTCTGTGAAACATTCTGCAAGGATATAGTTTCATATAAGGATGTGCATCAATGCTGCAAATAGTATTTATCTTTATAAAAACCCAGAAAAACTCTTAACAGCAGGAAACACCTCATCTTGTGATCAGTTTCTAGCTAACTGAGGAGACAAAAAGATCCAGGTTTAGGTACTAGCTGAGCGAAGTCAGGCACTTTCCTTAAGCATTCTGGACATTAATTCCCTTCTTTTTGAAGTAAGAAGATGAAATAGTTCATCTAAGTTCACTTCCAAATATCTATATAATTCTGTATATCTTATTCAGTGATAGTGATATTTACAAGCTCTGTCGAGTTCACAAGTGCTTTCTCACAAAGTCTCATGTGATTTTCAGAAGTAGATGTGACCCTCATAACAGATTTTCAGAAGTAGGCAGGAAAGCAATCACTATTTATTTTTCGCAGTGAATGTGCTACTTTTGCTATCCAGTAGGATTCACTAGAGACTCTAAGATATAAGGCATAGCCCAGAAAGATTTAGTTTTCAGGAATCAGAAAAAGTACTCCATAAAATAATTTCTTCCTACTCTAGTTTCTCACCCTGAACCCTTCAGGCAAAGCTTTACTTAAAAGAAAAATATTTTAAAAGTTTATGTTATGTGCTTCTGCTAAGGAGCCTGGTAGGCTACAGTCCATGGGGTCGCAAAGAGTCGGACATGACTGAGCAACTTTACTTTACTTTGTTACATTTGGGTATGCAGTAAATTGCCATGAGGGAATATTACTAATCCATCCCACTAGTGAAATGACTCAAGTAAAGGGAGACCAAGTGACTAATTTGAGTACCTCAATGAATTAAGATGGGATTAAAACCCAATAGATCATCTCTGAAGCTCTTCTACTTGGGTATCTCTCAAGGGGGTGTTCATTACCAACCTTGGCACTTACAGTCTTCCCTGGTAGCACAGCTGGTAAGACCTGGTTCAATTCCTGGGTCAAGAAGATCCCCTGGAGAATGGATAGACTACCCACTCTAGTACTCATGGGCTTCCCTGGTGGCTCAGATGGTAAAGAATCTGCCTGCAATGCGAGAGACCTGGACGTGATCCCTGGGTTGGGAAGACCCCCGGAAAGAGGACAAGGAAACCCAGTCCAGAATTCTTACCTGGAGAATCCCCAGGGACAGAGGAGCCTGGCAGTCTCCATCGGGTCACAAAGAATCGGACATGACTGAGCAACTAAGCACAGCACTTGGTACTTAACAACATTGGTACCTCTATGGACTCTCTGATTGACCTGAAAGTGCTTCACCCACCTTGCTGTTCATAGGGTGAGTAACCAGTATTTACAAAGTACCTATAGGGTGTGTGGGATTGTCATCTAGCACGGACATGTTTTGTCAACTTTGTAGATAAGAAAACAAAATCCAAAAAAGACACGGGCTTCCTGGTCAGTTCCAAAACCACAGGAGGTATCAAGGGTACAAAAAATACTGCTTCTCCCACTACCCCGCCTACAGCCCAGAGCTCTGTCCCTCAGATCACACAATCTCACCGCACTTAGGTTTAGTGAAGTTTTTAAACTATTCGTTTCATCAGTTTAGTTCAGTTGCTCAGTCGTGTCTGACTCTTTGCGACCCCATGGATTGCAACACGCCAGGCCTCCCTGTCCATCACCAACTCCTGGAGTTCACTCAAACTCATGTCCATTGAGTCGGTGATGCCATGCAACCATCTCATCCTCTGTCGTCCCCTTCTCCTCCTGCCTTCAATCTTTCCCAGCCTCAGGGTCTTTTCAAATCAGTTTTCCTCTATCTCCTACCAGTTATAGATTTATGCAGTTCTTGGAATCAAGGTACACTTGAATTTTATTACAAAGTAGAGCTAGGATCTGTTCATGAGACTGCATGATGTTAAATTCCACTTATTTATTGAAGGTATAAATTAAAACACAGGAAATGAAGATTATAGTATATACCTTTCACAAGAGGCACATTTTTTATTAAAAGAAATGGTGACCCTATTTTGAATTCTTAGGAATTAGATATAAACCTTATTAATACCACCAACACAAGAAACCTGTTAACCTGTCTTCCAATTTTAATGTTAAGAGGCTTTAAAGAAAAATTTTCTTTATGACTCTAATTTGCTCATTAGCATAAGATATGTGTCACTAACTTTTATAATTTTGAAAAGTCATTGTTCTCCCATCTCATCTCTCTGAAAAATAGTGTTCCATAAATATAAAATAGCGAGATCAATTCTAACAGAAATGAATGGAAGTTCATTTGTTTTTTTAAAACTTCCTAATCTCTTTTTAAGGGTAACCTTTGGAAGAATCTCTTTTTTTCCAGCCACTTTCAACAAGTATCAAAACAATCTACCATACTATCTGAAGCTTTAAAAGCTACAAAATCAACCCGCCTTTCATTTCACATGTTTACTTTTATGATTCAACTCTCCAGAGAAGAGCTGGGACACTTCTACTGTGGCAATAGCTAAGAGATTGCAAGAGTCAGATGCTATAGCTTGATTTTCACTCCACAAATTTGTGCTCCGTTAAACTAGATCCAATGAGAATTCTCAGCCCACAAAACTTGTAGACAGGGCAATATGTCTTCTGTGAAACATTCTGCAAGGATATAGTTTCATATAAGGATGTGCATCAATGCTGCAAATAGTATTTATCTTTATAAAAACCCAGAAAAACTCTTAACAGCAGGAAACACCTCATCTTGTGATCAGTTTCTAGCTAACTGAGGAGACAAAAAGATCCAGGTTTAGGTACTAGCTGAGCGAAGTCAGGCACTTTCCTTAAGCATTCTGGACATTAATTCCCTTCTTTTTGAAGTAAGAAGATGAAATAGTTCATCTAAGTTCACTTCCAAATATCTATATAATTCTGTATATCTTATTCAGTGATAGTGATATTTACAAGCTCTGTCGAGTTCACAAGTGCTTTCTCACAAAGTCTCATGTGATTTTCAGAAGTAGATGTGACCCTCATAACAGATTTTCAGAAGTAGGCAGGAAAGCAATCACTATTTATTTTTCGCAGTGAATGTGCTACTTTTGCTATCCAGTAGGATTCACTAGAGACTCTAAGATATAAGGCATAGCCCAGAAAGATTTAGTTTTCAGGAATCAGAAAAAGTACTCCATAAAATAATTTCTTCCTACTCTAGTTTCTCACCCTGAACCCTTCAGGCAAAGCTTTACTTAAAAGAAAAATATTTTAAAAGTTTATGTTATGTGCTTCTGCTAATGTAGCCCCTAATTGGGTGTTGATTTTAGGTTAAAGATAAGATGTAATTGCCACTTGGTAAGTATCTTTTGAGTGAGGATGACTTTTCTCTAGCTATTTGAAATTTTCAAACGGCACTGAGGCTTAGGTAAAATTAGGTTTTTATTTTTATTTTTGGAGCTTACCTTTGCATACTATTTTTATATAAGCTAGAAATTCACAAGTAAAATAGTTTACAAAATAAGAGAAAAAGGAGACCCTCACTTCTGAAAATAAATGGTCTGAATCCAGAGTGGAATTCTGAGTATCTCTGATATCTTGTTAGTGCTTTTCCTTCAAGAAGACACAAAAACAATTCCACAGAAACATACAAAACATTACAGTCAAATAAAATTATACAACAGCTGTGATACTACCTCTTTGCAATAATTCAGTAAGGTAGACAAATTTGTCCCAACCATGCTCCCAATTATTCTTTGTCTCAAAGGTCAAGGAATTTCCTAAATAATTGAAATCTAAAAGACTTATTTTTGCCATTATATCTAACCTCTTTCTGACCTCGTTCCCCACCAGAACCATTATGAGAGGTGAGAAATAGAGACGGTACCCTATTTGGTCTATTCACTCTCCTCCTCTCTCTCTGCCCATTAGCCACACTCCTCTTGGATGTGCAAAGAAGCAGGAAAACAGCCAAAGGATGAGGAAAACAGAAAGGAAAGAGGAGAAGCAATCTAATCAGGTAATTACCAGTTGGCTGTACAATGTCATTAAAACCAAGTCTACATTTGTAACAGAGCATATTATCAAAACTTGAGTTTTACAGCATTTTATCAGCCTGAGTTTTCATTCACAATAACAGTTTGGATGGCCATTATAATCCTGATTCAAGAATTGGAAACAGTGTCAATTGTAATAAGATACACTTTTGTCTTGATGTAGATTATTATATTTATCGCTTTATTGACATTTCCTAATTCATATAGAGCATAAGGAAAAAGTGTCAAGGAGAATACTTAACAGAATAGCCCCACCCTTGTCCAGGCATAAAAGCAGTTTTCTATATAGCAAACATCAGATTGTTCTGTTTATAACCTCTTGCGTTCTCATCTTTTGGGATATGTGCCTTTTTACTATGCAAGGTCTCCAAAGCTCACAGAGTGCTAAGTCACTTTGTTTGAAGTTTTCCTTTTCTAATTCAGAATACTGCCTTTAAATATTTGGAAGCTACACTAATTTTAATTTCTCCTTCACAGAAGAGGAAAATTTTATGCCTTCACTTCAGCCTTTGCAAAACATGAGTTATTAAATGTATATATCTAATGGAAAATAACCTCCAAGTTGTAGTTAGAGTCTAGCAGTTTTGTAGTGAGCATAATTTTGAATAGAAAAGAAATAATCTCTAAGCATGACAGTGGGTCAATTAAGAAGAAAAAGCATTCTAATGCCAACTCTCACTAAAGATAGAAAATCCCTTTAAATCATCAACATCTCACAAATTCACAGCTGTAGCTCTCACAATCAAATTAACCTTTTCTACTTCAGAAGAATTCAAATGCCTTAAATATGACTATCCAGAGTGATATGATACCAGATACACCTTTAGCTCTGATTTGATACCATTTCTTTAATCAATAAAAAACCAAGACAACATTCCTGTTTTCCACTCCCACCTTTCCTCAGCAATCTTCAAGAATTTCAAAAGCAAACCTCTTGTCCACTTCTCTAATCCACAGATTTCTCCATCCATACAACGTATATATGAGTGTCTCCAACAGCAGCTCAGGAAACAGGCTTATGATAATAAACTCATATACAATTCGAAACAAACGGATGAGAAGTTTAAAAATGATGGCCTTTCACTTAAATAAAAAGTCAAAGCAAGAGACACTACTTTTCAACTTTCTAAAAATCACTAAGACCACTTTTTTGTAATAGAGAAATACAGTTATTGAGCTATCATTATTTTAAATAAAATCCAAATATAATCATAGGAATTTTATGCATTTACATTTTACCTTTAACCAAGATGACAGGGTAGCAAGAAGAAAATAATTTTGGTACTACTTAATCCTTAAAAACAATATAAAGCTACTACAATGTTTTCACATCTCAGGCACTATATTGATCATTAAAAACTATCAAGCAAACAGTATCAATCTATTAAGTATCTCATAAGTGGGCTGTACCATAAATTCAAAATTCTTTGCACAAGAATCTCCAAGCTACCTTTAAGATCCTGTGAGAAGGCATTTTCTGAGGCATGATCACATACTATAACAGCCACGTTAATTCAAGGCTGCCACAATACAGTGAGTAAATCAAAATATACCACTTACCTTATTATAAATAACCGGCGAATTACAGGCACCTTTCAGCTTGCAGCTATACAGCATAGTTGATTAGAAATAAACTAAACATCTTTCACTCCAGTGACAGAACTGCATCTTCAGACTTGGCTTTCGTTACTGAATCCCAGCAAGAGAGGCTGTACTCCTCTCAGGGCTACCAGCAGCCTCTTTGCAGAGAACACTTGCTGCTCTGAACAGCAGCGACTTAGAACGAAAGTAAGAGGAACCCGTGATGTTTAAATACCGTTGCTTCACATTCACAGGATATGACTCAACTCTCTCTCAAACCAGTAGGGATAGAGTTTCCCCCCGCAAAACTGTTAGATTACATAACAAACATCACATCTGGGGGTCTCAAATGTTTACAAACTAAAATTGAAAAATTTCACCTGCTAAATCAGACGTGTGTTTTCAAAATCATCAACTTCTTCCCTATGGCACAAACCACAAATGGAAATTTGAAAAACAGCATGGCTCAGAGAAAAACGACCCTGCTTACTCTCAGCAATGAATTCATGTAATGTTATTTAAATGTGTGTGAACTCGCCAACATCGATCTGACAGGGTATAAAAAGAGTTTCACTAACATTTCATCAGTGCAAGCAGTATAGGACCAAACTCTTACTTTAATATTCAAGAAGTGGCAATTCCACATAACACAATAGAATCTTCTTCACCAAGTAGAGAATGGAAATAGATCTTTGTGGCTTGCTATCTCTGATTCCCACAGAAATCCTGTCCTACGCTGTCATTACCTTGTACTGCTAGCTCTGCCTACCTCTCCAACTCAGAGTCTTCCTTTATCTTTTTCTCAAATATTTCCACAGGAACATGACTAATGAGAGAACTGCTCTAGCAACTGTGGAAATGTTCTCTGCTTTCCCCACCATCCAATATGTCTTAACTCTTAGCTGCATTAAATTTGATCACATGTTGAATTATTATATTTGGACATTTCAGTCAGTAAATATTATAGACTTAGATCCTTGGAAGAGAGTCTACTACATAAATTCAACTGCCATCAGCAAGAACAAAAAGATGAAAACATACATATCAATAATAGCAAGTAGGCCAGGACTGTTCAATAGAAAGATAAACTGAGTCACATATGCAATTTTAAACATTTTAATCATATTGTAAAAGGGAAAAGCAATAGGTAAACTTAAATTTAATAATGTTTATCCTAATATATCTAAAATATTACCATTTTAATCTATAATCAACGTAAAATTATTTACTCCACAATTTCTATACTAGCCTTGGGGAACTAGTGTATATTTTACATTTAGAGTACATTTTAATCTCAATTAGCTATATTTCCTTACTCAGTAGCTAACACATGGCTGCTGCTGCTGCTGCTAAGTCACCAGTCATGTCCGACTTTGTGCGACCCCATAGACGGCAGCCCACCAGCCTCCGCCGTCCCTGGGATTCTCCAGGCAAGAACACTGGAGTGGGTTGCCATTTCCTTCTCCAATGCATGAAGGTGAAAAGTGAAAGTAAAGTCGCTCAGTCGTGTCCGACTTTGCGAGTCCATGGACTGCAGCCCACCAGGCTCCTCTGTCCATGGGATTTTCCAGGCAAGAGTACTGGAGTGGGGTGCCATCGCCTTCTCTGAACACATGGCTAGTGGCTACCATACTGCATAACATAGGTCTAGAATTTGGGGTTCATTCTTAGTCCTCAGGCTGCAGTTCAAATGCTGTCTCTTCAGGGAAGGCTTCCTTTACCACCTTACCTGAAATGACCTTCCCCAGTTACTTTTCATCTCATGTTCTTTATATTTCCTTCATGGTAAATCACAACCTGGAATTTTCTTCTTTGTTTATTTACTTGTTGATAGTCTGTGGCCCCTAACTAAAATGAAGGAAACGCGAGAGCAGGGAACTTGTTGTAGTCAGTATTTTATTCCCAGGCCCTGGCATGGTGACCAGTCCATAGCAGAATTTAATAAACATTGTCTAATAAATGAACAAATAAAATATAGAACCTGTACTAAGGGTTGGCAAATAATAGAATATTAACAAATGTGTTTTAAGACTAGGTACCTATCATGTCATTGATACAATCTATCATTATCACTGAATATTTAGCAAACACATTCAGTAACACTTTCCTGAACCGAAAAACAATCTCTTTTTCATAGTGTTAATGATCCTTAATCTATAATGTGTTTTCTTTTCACATACAATATTAAATATAAATAATAGACTTATTTCATTACTCTGGCAAAGATTTGGAATGATACTTATAAGAATCCTCTAGTCCTGTGACATAAATCTGGATACCATTAGTAAGTCTATCTTCTACTCACAAAAACATTAAAAAAAACCACTATCTATGAGACATTTGTAGTGACAATTATATATTTACCTGAGCAGCACACATACCTCCTCCTTCTATTATCATAATCCTGATTTTTATCTAGCAAACCACCCATTCCACCCTCCCTCTCAATCCATGTGGTTTATGCTATGCTGACCCAGCCCCACAAGTGGGCAGGTGATGCAGGCTTGAATGATCGGTATAAATTATCCACAAAACTACAGTGACAGGGTCAAGAATGGACACAGGACCCAAGCTGGTGAAGCAAGAGCCAACCCCTGCACTTCTGCTGATATTGACAGAGAGGCTATAAAGTCAATAGAATGTAAGTGTGGAACTGCTGGTTGACATATTGGCTACCACACAAAGTAAGGTTGTCTGAAAATGAGACCACCCAAGAAAAATAACAAAGATGAGAAGAGAAAATGCTGGGCAATGTTACTGTAGTTCCTGCTGCTGCTGCTGCTAAGTCGCTTCAGTCGTGCCCGACTCTGTGCAACCCCGTAGACGGCAGCCCACCAGGCTCCCCTGTCCCTGGGATTTTCAAGGCAAGAACACTGGAGTGGGTTGCCATTTCCTTCTCCAATGCATGAGAGTGAAAAGTGAAAGCGAAGTCGCTCAGTCATGTCTGACTCTTAGTGACCCCATGGACTGTAGCCCACCAGGCTCCTCTGTCCATGGGATTTTCCAGGCAAGAATATTGGAGTGGGGTGCCATTGCCTTCTCTGACTGAAGTTCCTAGATCTTGCCATTCATTAAACCACATTTGCCCTTTATGGTAATGATGGATGTACTGGAATATTCACTGCAGAATTTTTTGTAGTAGTAAAAAACCAGAAACTTTGCAATAGGCCATGAAGAGCTGAAGTGTTAAATAATGAGTTAACTATACTAAGGAACACTATATAGCTGCTGCTGCTGCTGCTAAGTCACTTCAGTCATGTCCGACTCTGTGCGACTCCATAGACGGCAGCCCACCAGGCTCCCCTGTCCCTGGGATTCTCCAGGCAAGAAACTGGAGTGAGTTGCCATTTCCTTCTCCAAGGCATAAAAGTGAAAAGTGAAAAGGAAGTCGCTCAGTCGTGTCCGACTCTTAGCGACCCCATGGACTACAGCCCACCAGGCTCCTCCATCCATGGGATTTTCCAGGCAAGAGTACCGGAGTTGGGTGCCACTGACATGCTAAGCTTCCTAAAATACATTCAATGGAAATAACATGTTTCAGAAAAATACATTATCCCAGTTATGGGTACATAAATTTTTATATACAAAGTCATAGAAAAGGACCAGGATGACTGCACACCAACTGTGGACAAACGGTTATGTCTAGGAAAAGAGATCTGAAATAAGAGAGTGACTGGGGGAGGACAAGGAGAAAGCCAGTCATTTCACTTAGTTTATTACCTATTGCATGAATCTCATAAAATGAAAGTGAATTTGTATACCCCTTAGGCAAACTGAAAAGAACATGCTACTGTTTAAAATGAAATCAGTTTGATATTTTATATTTCTCTACTGTACTACATTATTCTCACTCGAAATGGACTACTCTTACTTATTTTTTTTAAAGCAAAGTAACAGAAATGAGAGTGTTTTTCTCTACCACTCTCTCCATTCTTCATCAGTCCAAACTTATGCATTATCTAATTTTTCAGTGTGGCTAGAAGATATGTCAAGAGAGAGACAAGAAGAGGGCAGAGAGAGACAGGAACCCACAGCAAGCTACAGGAGGCCCTCAGTGTACCTTCTAAGATTAGCTAAGGTCTTTTTTTTTTTTTTTTCCTCTTGGTCTCCTGAAAGTTCTTTTATTGACTTCATAAAAATATAGCTTCAATTTATTCAACTGTCAACATATTGACAGCCAAATATTCATAATACTATGCTTCACATTAATTTAGTTAGTCTTGGATCAATGTAAATAAACTGGCCTATTATTTGCTCAGTGAAAGGCTTCTGGTCTCTGAATTGGGCAGAATTGCTTTCCTAGCTGGGGTTTTTCTGGTGGCTGAGATGGTAGGTAAAGAATCTGGCTGCAATGTGGAAGACCCAGGTTTGAGCCCTGGGTTGGGAAGATCCCCTGAGAAGGGAAATGGCTACTCACTTCAGTATAAAAATCTAAACCTTGGTTGTTTGTTTTTTTCTGGCTCGATCAAGTCCTCAAAAATCTTCACATTATCTTAGGTACCACCCATGCTTTTGTATTCCGCTGGGTTTCCACAGTATTCCTTCCTTAAAACTCACACAGCTAATGGTACTCAGTCTGAGACAGGAGTCAGGCCCTTTTCAAGTTTAGTAAAGCTAACCAGGATTGGAATTTACATAGTGCTGACACACTGACGTGTTTGCCAGGCAGCGAGTATACTGCTCTATTTTATTCTCAAAGCCTACTTATCCTGATAACTTAAACCTCCTACAGAGTCTGTTGACGCTCTTGAAAACCCTAACATAATGCAAAATTTGCTTCAGATTTCCTGGAAGAAATAAAACATTTCAGATACAATTAAAGCCACCATATGCTCCTGCCTACACCATTTCCTCCTTAGGTAAATATTCTATAGGATTATCTTTTATCATTCCCATGCATCTTTTTTACATTTCCATTAAACATGTGTTTATCCACAAATAAGATACTTGTTTGCATATTTTAAGCTTCATAAAATTATAGCATGACATGTAGATGCTTTAATTTTTAGTTTTATTTTTTGCTTAGCATTATCTTGAAGTTATATGTATTAATAGTTCTACACAGTATAATCTTTTTAATTGCTCTATAGCATTCCAATTCATACAACCATTCCCCTATTGGTAGATTTAGGTTATCTCTAGTTTATTGCTACTATTTTTCCTAATTTTTAAAATGATTTCATTTGGGATCTTATTTCCTCAACCAGAGGTCATTACTTGCACCCCCTGCATTGGAGGCACAGCATCCCAACCATTGGTCCCAACTATAGGGACCAAGGAAGTCCCTACTGCTACTATTAAGCTACTCTAATTCTTGTACATGTGCAAGAACTTTTCTAGAGGTGGACAGGATTGTAATAAGAGGGGACAGAACTGTAGAGTCATTGGATATGCACAGCTGCACCTTTACTGGAAACTGTCAAACTGCATCCCAACATAATTAGACAATTTACAATTCAGCCAGCAATGTACAAGAGTCCTTCTTACTCTAGATTCCTACTATCGCCACAGTACTGATATTCTAGACTCTGACATTTTAGACAGGATTGTAATAAGAGGGGACAGAACTGTAGAGTCATTGGATATGCACAGCTGCACCTTTACTGGAAACTGTCAAACTGCATCCCAACATAATTAGACAATTTACAATTCAGCCAGCAATGTACAAGAGTCCTTCTTACTCTAGATTCCTACTATCGCCACAGTACTGATATTCTAGACTCTGACATTTTTGTCATTTGTTTGTGATGGGTATAGAATCTCAGCGTTTTAATTTTGGTTTCTCTAATTACTGCTGAAGTTGAGCATCTGATAGAATTATTATTGGCCTCTTCCCTAATAGGTTGTTTTTCTTTTACTTACTTTTGGGCGGTCTTCATATACCACAGTTCAACTTCTTTGTCAATTATATGAACTACAGAAATCACTTTTCAGGGTGTAGCTTGTTTTATCATCATTTATAATACATTTAGTGGTTTATTATTTTTAATTTTTATGTTTTTTTTAATTTAAAACTTTATTTTTTTTAAGTTACTTGTCTATATTTCTTGAGTCAAAAGAATGGTGAAAATTTAGCCCTTCTTCCTGAAGCTTTCCCAACAGTACTGTCAGAATGCACATCTAAAAGGGATCTGAGAAGAACTCCTATTTCCAATGAGTTCAGTTCATCAATTACTGAGTATCTGCTATATGCCCCACACTGGTTAGAGAGAACATACTTGAAGCAATCTTTAAGAGAGAACACACTTGAAGTAATCCTTATAATCAAGAAATAGGAAGTCTAATTGAGGAAAAAAACTTATAAGTAGATGATGATGATAAAATGGAGAAATAACCATGTGCTAGAGATTGTGGTAATTCATTATTTAATTTAGGAGCAGTTTAATTAAGATGGAGTAAATGTTATTATAAGAGATCTATACAAGATGCTATGAAGCAGAGAGAAGAGAATATGTTATTATCTTGCACCCTAAGGATTATTCAAAATACCAAGTAGTTAAATTTGTAGTAGTATAGACCTGTGAGATATAGGAAGATCTACAACTGACATTTCTCTTCTCTCAAGCAAATCTATTTTCCCAAATAGATCACTCATAAATTAATTCTATTTAGAAGATTAATAGGAATTAAGGGGCAGGTTATTCACTGGAAAAAGAAATATGCTTCCTTGGGAAAGCTAATTTCTTTTCACAATCAATAATCCAATTATATAATGACATTTTCCTGAATTCATCAGAGACAGTTACCAAAATGCCTGCAGTTCTTAAGAATCATAACAAAGGGCAAAGCTTCCTATATCTGATTATTAATAATTTGTAGTATTGAAGCTAAAAATAATCTCTTATTTCTTAAAGAAATTCCATGGTAAATATATCTGTAAACCAAGCATCTATATTGATCACTTTTGTAAATACAATGTCCCTATTATTTTTCTTTCAGTGCACGTAATATATAGAGCATTTTAAAAAGTATAGAATATGAGAGTAGTTAATTTCTTCGCCCAGAAGGAAGGACTCTTGACCTAGCAACAGGGAAGGGGGGCAGGCAGCGTCACCTATTTCCTGTGGAAAGATTAAGGGTATCCACTTTCTTGAAGCTATGAGCTTTACACTTGAGTCTTCTATCACTGTAACCTCTAGGACTTACAAACTCAAACGTGTTTGCAATTAGTTTGGGAGGCCGACACTAAAATGAATCTGGAAATGAGAAAATAAGACTACCATTTGAGAATAAACCTTTGAAATAAAAATACAGAAAGTCAGAGCATATAAGTAAGAAAGGCAAGTTTAACTCTCAGAACAATACAAATTCAAATGCTTCGAGGCATGCACATTACCAGTAGGAAATGTGAGTCAATGTCAAGGACCTGGTAGGGATCTGGCAGAAGGGACTGAAAGGCATCACCAAAGCCTCACCCACAGGGGACAGTCTCTACTAGGCTCCAGAGAATTGACCTCACGTGGGAAGGGTCCAGGAAGGATAGGGGAAGGGTCCAGGAAGGATAGATCTCTGGATTTTTCAAATAATTTTTCCAATTTTTAAAGTTACGTGAATACTCCTAATTTTTAAATCTTCACCTTTATATAGTATGAGACAAACTAAAGCTTTTGAAGGCCAGATGTGCCAGTCTCGGATTCTCAGATATGACCATGCTCTAAACCGATTCTGCCAATAGGAAGACGGTCCAGACCAAGAAACAGGTACAAAGCAACCTCAGAAGCAAGCGTAGTCCATGATCACTCAAATGCTGGATAGGGTGTTCTGGGCTAGTGGCATGCCCCTTTTTATTATGAATCTGCCTTTAGTTCCATTAAAGCTATGAGTCTGAGAACCAGCTGTCTTTTGACTGCATGTGCTACTTTCCATCACGTTACTTTCTGATTAGAATTTGGTATCCTGTTTACATGACTTCAGGGAGAACTTGCTGGGAAGCTGAGGGACCTGAGGATCTACGCAGCAGCTACGTCTCCCAAATAAAAGTTAGTAAGTTGGCAGCCTGGTTAGAGAGGTGGCCTGTCTCCAGGCACAAAAAGCACTTGGGTGGGAACACGAGCCACCACACCCCAGCGGTTTCACTTCTCATTGTAAAGGGAAGCATTGTCATTCTGGTTCTGTACATCAATCATATGAGCTTTGTTAATAGAAGCCCAGCTATAGGGAGATGGGCTCCGGAACTGCTGACAGCTCTGGTTTCTGGGCCCATAAGGTCTTGGGCCAGACCATGGAGAGTGACAAATGCCCTAAGACAAGTCCAACCTGCAAGGCCTCATGGGAGCTTAGGTAATTTATCTTACAACCACCCTTACCCTCACTCTGCCCCCATCGCCACACCTTTCAGAGAATCCCTATCTGGTCCTATGAAGGTCCAGAAATGACCTAGCAGTGTGAAGCAGAGAATCAAAGAGAAAAAACCCAAAAGCACAGACAGAATATGCACAAAAATGATAACACTTATTTGTAATCATCGGTGCTAGGGAACAGATATTGCACTATGTGCTTGCTAAAGACCATCCCGTTTAATCCTCAGAAACTCTGAGAAGCTAATACTATTTTCAGCAATTATTTTACAATGGAGGAAACAGAGGCTTAAGGAAGTTAAGCAACTTGACCACATTTACACAGGTAACAAGTAGTGGAGTCGGGATTAGAATCCACACCCTTAAACTCTGCACTCTGTTGCCTGTATACTTTATTTCACTTCATTGTTTTTCACACCAAACATGCACTATGTACTTATATGCTGGGCACCGTTCTAAGTACTTTACCAATACTAACTAATTTCTTTCTGAAAATAACAGTGTGAAGTGGGCACGAAAATACTCTTGTTCTGATATGAACACTGAGGCAAAGAGAAGTTAAGCAACCTGCCCAAGATTATATAGCTAGTAGGTGGCTGTATAACCAGGATTCAAACACAGGCAGTCTCGCTCCAGAGTCCAAGCTTTCAATCTTGTGGTACTTTTACAATGTTTCCTTGGAAGAAATGATGAAAATTTCAATTTCAAATGTTAATTTCTATACTACTGTAAGTGCAATTTTTCAGAAGGATAGGTATAAAAACAAGGTAAAAAAATTTATGCCATATCATTTCTCTTTATTATATACCAATTAGAAAAACTGTAATTTTTCTATATTTGAGAATTATGAAGCAAGTAACCACCATAAAATACTACAGGCCTAGAAACTCCAGTACTTTGGCCACCTCATGCGAAAGGTCCCATCACTTCATGGGAAATAGACGGGGAAACAGTGTCAGACTTTTTATTTTGGGGCTCCAAAATCACTGCAGATGGTGATTGCAGCCATGAAATTAAAAGACGCTTACTCCTTGGAAGAAAAGTTATTACCAACCTAGATAGCATATTCAAAAGCAGAGACATTGCCGACTAAGGTCCGTCTAGTCAAGGCTATGGTTTTTCCTGTGGTCATGTATGGATGTGAGAGTTGGACTGTGAAGAAGGCTGAGCACTGAAGAATTGATGCTTTTGAAATGTGATGTTGGAGAAGACTCTTGAGAGTCCCTTGGACTGCAAGGAGATCAGCCCTGGGATTTCTTTGGAAGGAATGATGCTCAAGCTGAAACTCCAGTACTTTGGCCTCATGAGAAGAGGTGACTCATTGGAAAAGACTCTGATGCTGGGAGGGACTGGGGGCAGGAGGAGAAGGGGACGACCGAGGATGAGATGGCTGGATGGCATCACTGACTCGATGGACGCGAGTCTGAGTGAACTCCGGGAGTTGGTGATGGACAGGGAGGCCTGGCGTGCTGCGATTCATGGGGTCGCAAAGAGTCGGACACGACTGAGAGACTGAATTGAACTGAACTGAACCACAGCATACCACAGCAACATCAGATAAGATGCATTACACTGGGAACAAAACAAGGCTGGCCCCTCTCAACCACTCGTACTTAACACTGTGCTTGGAGTCCTAGCCAGATGCTAGTTTGCAATAAGGCCAGAAACAAAAAGATAAGGCATAAAGATTGGCAAGAAGTAAAACTATCTATTTGCAGATGACATGATCACCTATGTAAAAATGGTTAAAAATTTAAAACCTCATAGTATCAAATGTTGACAATGGTATGGAGCAGCTAGTACTTTCTGACATTGCTATTGGATATGTAAACTGGTGCAACCGCTTTGGAAAACAATTTGAGAGTTTTATCTTTTGTTATGTTTAGTCACTTCAGTCGTGTCCAACTCTGTGACCCTCTGGACTGTAGCCTGCCAGGCTCCTCTGTCCGTGGAATTTTCAGGAAAGAATACTGGAATGGGCTGCCATTTCCTCCTCCAGGGGATCATCCCGACCCAGGGATCAAACCCGTGTCTTTTATGTGTTGCATTGGCAGGCGGGCTCATTACCACTAGCACCACCTGGGAAGCCCATTTTCTTTTATAAATAGACATATACCCAAAAGTTCTGATCCTAGGTATTTACTCAAGGGAAAAGAAAATTTGCATCCACAGAAAGATTTCTACCTGGACTTCTGTGGCGGTCCATTGGTTAAGCGTCTGCCTGCCAATGCAAGGGACATGGGTTTGATCCCTGGCCTGGGAAGACGCCACATGCCACAGGGCAACTAAGCCTGTATGCCATAGCTGCCGAGCCCATGCTCTAGAGCCCGTGCTCCATAACTGCTGAAGCCCGGGTACCTCGACCACAGCAAGAGAAGCCCTGCTTGCTGCTACTAGAGAAGCCCTGCTTGCTGCTACTAGAGAGAGCCCACTTGCAGCAGTGAAGACCCAGCGCAGCCTAAAAATAATACAAATAAACTTTTTAAAAAAGAGAAAGACTTGCACCTGCATGCTCGTAGCGACTTTATAATGGACCAGTGTTGGAAATTACCTAAATGTCCATCAGTAGCTGAATGGGTAAATAAGTTGTGATATGTCCATACAATGGGACATTATTCAGCAAAAAGGAGGACCAAGCTACAGATACATGCAAAGCTTAAGTAAATCTCAAAATATTCTGCTAATCAAAAGAATCCTTATGCAAAAGAATACATATTGCACACTCCATTTATATGAAATCCTAGAACCGGGAAAACTCAGGGGACAAAAAGCACGTTCAGTATTTGCTTGGGACCAAGACTGACATATTGACCCCAGGGGAGCACAGGAGAACTGTTGTGGTATTTTTGAGTACTGTTCCAAAACTTGAACTTGGTGGTAGTTTAACTAGAGTTTTTACATTTGTGAATTATACCTCAATGAAATGTGCTTAAAAAAAAAAAAAGATTGAGACATTTAAAAGCAAATAAATGAAAAAATAAAGCAAACAATGAAATCACTATTCGGAAAAAAATCTTAAGGCTGAAAAATTGCTTTGGGAAGATGAAAAAGTTCTGGACATGGATAATGGTTGTAGAACAATGTGTGTACTTAAAGCCACAGAATCATATAATTAAAAATGTTTACAATGATAAGTAAATTTTATGTAATGTATATTTTACATTTTAAAAAAATGTTAAAAAAAGGAAAAAGCTATATAAACAAAAAATCTTTAAAGAATTAGAAAAATGTATTTTTGTTATCTTAAGATGGTTTGTGCTTCTCAATAATTAAGGCAGGGTCTAAAATATTACAGCAGGCTTCTGTGATTTCTTTAGTCACAGGTTAAATGCTTAATATAATTGTAAATGATAAATATGTTTAGTATTTTGGCCTGTATTTATAAAACCAGCAAAAATAAGAATTCTTGAAGTGTTCATGCTTTGAGTGTCAGATATTTGAGTATAAACTAGTAGTATTAATATTGCCTAGTCAGGTGTCATTTCCTGTAATTCAGAGTATCCCAACAATTTTATTTCTAGAACTGAATTTAGACTGAAGGAAATGTCTCGTTTAAACTGCTCTGCCCTTTTGGTTTCTAATTGGTGATTGTCCCCTGATATTTTTTAAAGCTAAAGCATTTTATACTCAATTTGCTCTTTATTTGCAATTTTTGTATCAACCTAAGTATAAAACTAGATGAATTATTTTCATTGTTATTGTTCTTCATTTGCCAATTTTCATCAGAAGAAATCTTTCTGTGGTTTCTGGTGAGACTGGTGTGAATCTCTAGACAGAAAGGGGGATTGGAAGATGATATCCCTTGGGAAAATAACTGCTTTCTTTCCTGGTGATTTGGTTCCACTTCCTAGGTTTTGAGAATAATAGGCAGTTAAAAACTCTGCCTGCCAAAAGCAGAAGAGCTTTGGGAATTTTTTCATCATGAACTTTAAGGCAGTTTATGACTCACTAGATTTCAATATAGAAAGTGAATGTCTTCGCAGGAAAATCTGTAGAGCTCAAAGTACAAAAGAAGAGAAGCCTCTACATAAGATGCTTTAAGGGAGTAAACATGTTATCTCTTTATGGCTCATTCTGCTCTAGGGAAGCACCACCAAGCGAGTCAAACACAGAATGTGATTGCATCAGACAAAGCAGCGGTAGTACCGGTTGTACATGAACATGAGCACAGCCGTGACCACACGCAGCTGCACGCCTGCATCGGCGTGTCCCTCGTACTGGGCTTTGTCTTCATGTTGGTGGTGGACCAGATTGGCAGCTCCCATGTTCATCCTACTGACGGTGAGTTGCCCCAAGGTCTTCTGGGCAGTGCAGAAAACCTGCATTTTAGGTGATCACAAGTGGGTGAATGAGTCAGTATGTATCAGTGGCCATATTTCGTACTAAAACTCTTGTCTTAGGTTCTGGTGAACATGTTATTCATTTGAGGAAGCTAGTGGGTTGTGACATGTGGCACAAGAGAGTGTTTATTGGGTTACTACCCTGGTTATCTTAAAGCTGTTTCATTTGATGGAGGTCTAGGGCAGAAGTTCTTAACCCTTTTTGTGCCATGGAGCCTTTAAGCAGTCTAAAGCCTGTGGACCTTTCGCTGGGATAAATAATGTTTTTAAATGCATAAAGCATAGTACATAGGACTACAGAGAAAATCAATTTTATTGAAATATAGTTACTAAAACATTAAAAACAAATTTATGATATAGGATATCTTCTTTATCAATGTATTAAATACTGATATAATATATTTAAATTATAAGCAAGTTAGAGTTAAATTTAATTGTTTAGAACGTTGGTGTAACAGCTATTGTTGAGTAGCTTGGCTAAGAACATTAAATTCTGAGATGGGCTTTAACAGGCAACAGGTTGTCAAGTTGAACATCCAGTTGATTTCAGTTTTTGTTTTGATGGTTATTAGTGTAGAAAAGCCTGATTCACAAAGATATTTTATTACAGATACACTTAAACACACTTGTAGCTTGCTTTCCAGGGAAAGATAAACTTCTTTCAAGGACAACTAGAATTCTCTAAGACTTTTAAAATCAATTCCAGTCATAGTAACTTTTTTGTCCTGAGATCAATGAATTCATCTCGGGTTAAATCAACATCTTTGATATGGATTATATTAAATAAAAAAGGATTCTGAGCCGTGATACACCTTTGATACCATTGTGATACAAATAAATTTAAAATGGTTATAATAGACATGAGAGTTTATAGATATTTCTTTTCAGATATATTGACAGAATTTTACAGATAGAAACTACTAGAAAACATAGATATCTTGGTCCTCAGTGAGAGATCCCATGACTTCTGCTGTTTGGTGGCTAACTGACTGTTAGGTACCGAGTTGCCTCAGTTACCCAGCTCCATCGCGTGAGCATTTACAGACAGGAAGCCTGAATCCAGCAGTGCAGCAGAACTCCGCAGTCGAGTCCAGCCGCTCAGTCGTGTCCGACTCTTTGTGACCCCATGGACTGCAGCACGCCAGGCTTCCCTGTCCATTCCCACCCCCTGGAGCTTGCTCACACTCATGTCCATTGATCAGTGATACCATCCAAACATCTTATCCTCTGGGCGTCTTCTCCTCCTGCCTTCGATCTTTCCCAGCTTCAGGGAGTTTTCCAGTGAGTCAGTTCTTCGCATCAAGTGGCCAAAGTATTGGAGCTTCAGCTTCAGCATCAGTCCTTCCAATGAATATTCAGGACTGATTTCTTCTAGAATTGATTGGTTTGGTCTCCTTGCAGTCCAAGGGACTCTCAAGAGTCTTCTCCAGCACCACAGTTCAAAAGCATCAATTCTTCTACGCTCAGCCTTCTCTATAGTCCAACTCTCACAAACATACATTATTATGGGAAAAATTATAGCTTTGACTGGACAGACCTTTGTTGGCAAAGTAACATCTCTGCTTTTTAATACGCTATTTAGGTTTGTCATAGCTTTTCTTCTAAGGAGCAAGCATCTTTTAATTTAATGGCTGCAGTCACCATCTGCAGTGATTTTGGAGCCCAAGAAAATAAAGTCTGTCATGGTTTTCATTGTTTCCCCATCTATTTCCCATGAAGTGATCGGACCAGATGCTATGATCTTAGTTTTTTGAGTGTTGAGTTTTAAGCCATTTTTTTCACTCTCCTCTTTGACTTTCATCAAGAGACTTTTTAGTTCCTCTTCACTTTCTGCCATAAGCATTGTGTCATCTGCGTTCTGTAAGCAGTACGTCTATAAGCCCTTAATTTAAAGTAGTGATGAGTGAAAGTGATAATAAGAAAGTATCTTAGGATGACTGTAAAATAATATAAAATTATCTGATTCCTATTGGTAAAGGTAGTGCTAATATTACTTGTGGATTATTGTCTATACGACAAAAGGAAATGCTAAAGTTCAGTTAAAGGTTAGTAAAAATAAAAATGCAATTTTTTTTTTCAATTTAAGGTCACAAACACCCCCTGCATTCTCCCTGTGTTCTCCTATTAGACTCCAGGTTAACAATCCTTGATCTACCAAAAAAAAAAAGTGGAAAAGCTGGCAAAAGACATGAACAGTTTATGAAAAGATGTAAAAATAGTTTTAAAATACATGAAAAGATGTCCCCTGCATTTAAAAAAGAAGAATGCAAATCAAAGTCCCACTGAGATGCCATTGCCCACCTGTCAGACAGTCGCAAATTCAAAACCTTGACAACATATATTCTATTGGCAAAGCTGTGATGATATAAGCACTCTCATCTGTTGCTGTGGATGTTTGTAGTGGTGCAGTCCCTGCGGAGGGGAGTTTACCTTTCAAGCCAGAAATCCCACTTCTAGGAACCTGTTGTGATAATTCAGCTCCAGTGTGAAGATGCCTGTGCACAATAATCAGCGCAGCATTGTTTGTCATTGTAGAACCACGTCATTGTCCAGTCCCACAGACTGGCTGAGTGCAGTGCTGTGTGTCTGTGTAATTGAGTTCTCTGTAGCAATGAAATAAAATAAGGAATCAAATCTCTGTCAACCAAGAGGGAGAAATTTCCAGGAGATACTGTTAAGTGAGGGGGAAAAAAAATAAATTACCACCTGTCATGTATTTGTGTAAGGAAGAAGGAGAAACAAGGAAACATGTATATATTTGCTTATCTTTACAAAAAAAGAAACATAAGGATCAACTAGAAACCAAAGTTGATTACTTATAGGAGTGAGGGCAGTTGTGGGATAGGGTAGAAGGGTTTTAAGAGAGGGCATGACACTTCCCTGGGCATGCCTTTTCGATACAGTTTAACTTTTGGAAATATGTTAATGTTTTCCATATTCAAAATATAAAATGAAGTCAACAAGGGTCGGGGAGCTAACTGAAACAGATGAACTGTACATCAAATGAATAACACAATCGCACTGAAAGGGATTAAAAAAAAAAAGTTCAAGTAACTCATGAATGTAGTTCTTTGGTGATATACCTTTAGTTGTGGGTAGAGTTGGGCAAGAAGTATAAACAATACTGAATTCTTTTTAGTAGGCTTTGTCTTTTCTAATGGTGTGGGCAAAAGTGTTCTGAAACTATTTCAGATATGTTACAAGGTTGAGAAAATGAGTAGCTGTGCTGCTGTTGGTGAAACTAGAGTCCTCACTGAGGAAGAAGGTGAAGTTGCTAAGTCGTGTCCGACTCTTTGTGACCCCGTGGACTGTAACCTACTAGGCTCCTCCGTCCATGGGATTCTCCATGGAGTGGATTGCCATTTCCTTCTCCAGGGGATCTTCCCGACCCAGGGATCGAACCCGGGTCTCCCGCATTGGAGGCAGACGCTTTAACCTCTGAGCCACCAGGGAAGGGACATGCAAACAGGGAATGAGGGAAAGCAAGAAAGAACCCCTGCAGGGGTGGATTGGAACTGGAGCTATTGGAATCATGATTTCAAAAACTTGTATGTGTATGTGTACATATATACATGTGTGTTTACATATACATGGGTATATGTCATAGCTGTGTGTGTAGAGAGGGCCTAGAAGTAAAAACACCCCACTGGCAATGAGCATATCAGGGCTCTTCAAAGAAAGGGCTGATTCTAGGATGAGGCAGGGTAAGTATAAAATGAGCTTGAAATATCTAGTGCTCAAAATATATATGAAGAAAAAAGATGGGATCGTCACAGGATATAGGAACCAGCTTGAAGGGGCTTCCATTGGCCAGATTTCGGACAGTTTGTCCACTGAGATGATTAAGAACAGCAATAAAGCATAAACCATTTAAAAAAGAAAGATAAAAGAGGGGAGGGCATTTGCTTCCAGCAGAACGCTAAATACTGGTAAACATGAAAGCAGTTGGACTTGGACATTTCTGCAACCTTTCTAGTAAAAATTGACTCAGGCCAGAATCGTCAATGAATGTTAGATCTAGGGGATATGTTTTGATTTGCGTATTAGTTGCAAAGGGGGGAAAAAGTAGCTAAATGAAGAAATCAGACAATACCTTGATCAGATGATCAAGATTAATGTCACTGGTATTGTGCTTCAGTGTGTACAGAAAGTTCCTTTTAGATCAGCCTCCCTGCAGGTAACTATAAACTTTAGAGAGAGTTTTGAAAACCCAGTGTCTGAAGACACTAGAGAATCACCTAAAGGAGGCAAATTCTGGAAGGGAGTCTACACTGGAAACCGATTTTTACAGCTTTTAGTTCCTGTTTTTGCTTTTAGCAGTCAGTGCCTATGGGGTAGCCAACTGATAGAAGAGTCTTTCTTTCCTAAAGAGGACAGAGTTCAAGATAACTACAGTCACTGCAGAGTGAGAGGAGAATCTTAGAAAGGAGACAGACAGAGACAGTCAGCCCTAAACTCTGAGTGTAAACTAGCCAAGTCTCTGGCTAAGCCCTGAACCATGCTTTCCTGGGCAGGCTCCAGGCAGGTCCGCTAAAGATGAAAGAATTAAACTGAGACTTAGGCAGCTGCCCAGAAGACAGAATTTGCAGTTTGAGCCAAATCAAGTTACTTTAAAGAAAGCAAAAAAGAAATCAACATTCTTTGGAGGAATGTAATAGAATCCATAATATCCACCAGATAACGTTTACAGTGTCCAAGATGTAGTCCAAAATTCACACCACCAGTGAGCAGCAGGTGCACATCCTGTGCGTCTGGATGTGATAGTCCGAGAAGCAGCACCTGTGTAGTATTCCATCCAAGAATGCTTTTTCTAAGGACACATCAGACAGATCCAAAAGTAAGGACCACTCTGTTAAAGAACAAGAAAGGTGCAGGGAGAGGAATGTATTCTTCAGAGATACCAACGTCACAGAAGTCAAAGGCAGAGAAAAGGTTTCAGATTAAAGGGGACCAAAGAGAGAGTTACAGCTGAGTGTAACATGCAGTCTTAGACTGGATTCTTCCTGGGAAAGGAAACATGCTCTGAAAGTTATTCTTGGGCAGTTGACAAAAGTAAAATATGCAAGAGAGTAGAAAAAAATCTCAATGGTATTTACTGAATTTGATAACTTTACTGTGGTTATGTAAGAAAATATCCTATCTATCAGAAATACACACTGAAGGCTCTAAGGATAGTTAACGAGTGGTATAAAGTGTAGTATATTCTTAAATGGTATATTCCAGGAAAGGAAATGTATGTGTGTAGTGTGGAGAGAGAACAAGAGAGCCTAAGTATAGATGATAAGGTAAATATGGCAAAATGTTGGACAGGGTGTTAAAGAAACTGGTTTAACTGGACTGGACGGTGAGAAATACGATATATCAGTTGATGTAGAGCTCAAGAACCTACTTAATAGAGCAGTTTGGATTGAATTTGAAAAGTAGCAGACTCTTAACGTGTTAACTGACCCATCAAAAGAGTGGTGAGTTAGGAAGATGATTCTGACAAGGGTGTGTAAAATGAATTTGGTTCAGGGGAAATGAGAGTAAGAGGAGACATCCAGATCTACTGCTAGTTTAGGGGCTGGAGAAGGGGTTTTTGGGTTGATGGAAGTTTAGGTTAGGATGGTGGCAGTAAAATGGCAAATGTAACAGACATTTTGATGTTGGAATAAAGATAAAGCTGCAGGAGGCTGAGGAAGGGGCCGGCGGAGGCAATGGCAATGAGACTGGTCTAGAGAGCAGGGGCCAGAGGCTGCAGAGCAGGCTCCTTGGAGAGGTGGAGTGGCAAGGGCTGTGAGGCAGCTGGGGTGACATCTTGCCCGTCCAGGGAAGGCTGGGTCAAATGAAGAGTTCCCATCTGCCCGTCTCGTCAGGACAGGAGAAATTTCTAAGTGTTTGAAGCAAAAGGAAAAAGACAATAGTAAGGAAAGCAATAATAGTCTACTTAAAACAGCTTTCAAAGAATTCTTCCACCTCCAGGTGAGTGTTCTACTAGTTTTTGTTTCCCATTGCTTCATGGCTGACTTGCCTATTTTTTTTGCTTCAGATCCAGAAACAGCAAGGCCCAGCAATTCCAAAATCACCACCACGCTGGGTCTGGTCGTCCATGCTGCAGGTAGGCTCAGATTGCAGTGGGACCCCTTTCTTTTCTGTCACACAGGTACCATCCACAGGAACCTTCTGGAGAAGGGGCTGTTTAATGAAGTCCTCCGACAGAAACATGAACCCCAGTGTACTCAGTGTCAGGGGGTTGTAAGCTAAGAATGGTTTTTATATTTCTAATCAGATGAAAAAGAATAATTCATGGCACATGAGAATTACATGAAATTGAAATCTCCGTGTCCATAAGTGAAGCTGTATTGGAATACAGCCATGGCCACTTGCTTACATATAACCTGTGGCTACTTTCACAGAGTAGTGGTAGAGCTGAGTAGTTGCAAGAGACCAAATGGCTCACAAAAGCTAAACTATTTCCTCTCTGGCTCTTTTAGAGAAGTTTGCTGACCTTTTCCCTAGGACCTCATCTCAAACACTTCTGTACTGAATAGCCCTGCTGCCTGTTATCTACCCAGAATGCCAGTTGAGGCAGGGGTGGGCTATAGGGTGTCAGAAGTCTCAGCAGTGCTGACTGGGAGCACCTTTGAATCATAACCACAACCAGTCCCAGTTGTAGGGGTCTGTAAGTGACAAAAGCACCTGAAAGGTGACACCCTGTTATCTGGACTTTATAGTAACACGTGCTTTTCTAACAAAAAATTCATCCATTCAGCCAGTTTACTCATTACGTATAAATCATCTGTGCCAAGTCGTGGTGTCTTTGTTTTTTCACCTGCAAGATGCAGAGATGCCTCCTTTGACATTTCTTGCCTTTTCTATTATTGCAGTTTAACTGATTAATCAGTAGATTTTTGAATGTCATACTTTTTCAACAATAGCAACAATAACTGGCATATTAAATATCAGTAAGCTCCTCACATGTTACCTCATGAAAACCTTAGGAATATGTACTTTATTGAACCCATTTTAGCAATGAGAAGGCCAAGGTTTAGAAAGCTTAAGTAACCTTCTCAGAGCCTGGTCCAGCTCTGTCTACCTCTGAAGCCCACACACTCACCCACCACACTCTTATAGTTGTTATTTATAGTGTTTTATGTTTCATTTTTTCCAAATTCAGCTGACGGTGTTGCTTTGGGAGCAGCAGCTTCTACTTCACAAACTAGTGTCCAGTTAATTGTGTTTGTGGCAATAATGCTACATAAGGTAAGCGAAACTTTTTTGTAGATTTGTTGTGGACTGAACCTACAATTAAAACTTCTCTTTGGTCTTTGTGTTTTTCTGGAATGCAAAGGTTTTTGTAGTTATTTTCTTAACTGCTCTTCACCTTAGAGAATTTAATAAATCTGTTTAAAACTGGGTCTTTTGCTACCATTTTCTTAAATTTGTAAGTTGAAGGGATTTTATTTTTTTATGGTGTATACACAAACTGTTAAGTCCTCTACAGATTTCTGTATTTCGTGGTAATTTTTGTTCATAAATATTTTTCCTTTCTTATACTTAACTATTTTGCATAGACTCACACACACACAAATGGGACATTTTCTAGCTTAGAACACTAATTCCTAAAAGGCAGAGCTCAGACTTAGTGTTTGTTATACTTGGTTTTCTTGTTTAATAATAATTTAGTCAAATGACAGGTACTTCATCACATAGAAGCAATCCAGATTTCTAGACTAATAAGGGACAGTTTTTCTTTTCCAGGCACCAGCTGCTTTTGGGTTAGTTTCCTTCTTAATGCATGCGGGCCTCGAGCGGAATCGAATCAGAAAGCACTTACTCGTCTTTGCACTGGCAGCACCAGTTATGTCCATGGTGACATACTTAGGACTAAGTAAGGTAAGTCTGACTCAAGCTTATCTGGACAAGTATCTAACTCCTTGTGATCCACCAAAACTTATGGTCTCTTATGTTGAAGTTTTCAATTAAATTACTGCCTCAAGCTAAAAAGAAAATTCAACTTAAAAACCTGTACTGTACAAAGTGTACATCTTAATCCCAAGTCAATCCTCTTCATAAATTTAGAACATTTTCTTATTCATTTAATTAAAAAACTTCTTTCCCATCGGTTCCAAAAATATTTGCACAAATACGTAATCTTTAAAATAATCCAATTTAAAGCTCATCAGACATGCTGGTTATATTTAACTGGTACATAATAAGTCACAACAGTATGGATTCAATGTTTCAGTGAGCACAGGAAGTGTGAGTAACGAGTTTGCAGCAGCTTTAAGAGCAGTAGGGAATGAGCAGAGATCTCTATCTTCAGCTAAGACTCAGAGTCTTCTACTCCAGGCTCTCATATCACTGCATATTAAGTACCCAGGTCTTTGTCATTACACTGATCGTACCTCCAGTCCTGAAGTGGCATGTGTCATTTGTCACATCAGACCCCAGGCATTCTACTCTGTTGCTCCAGTTAGACCTTCCTGTGCCTTATTATTCTGTCCACAGGGCTGCAGTTCTTAACAACAACCCTTCCTGTTTTACTTAAATATCAGTTGGCAGGCGACAGAGGAAAATCTTGGAAGCAAACCAACTTAGGGCTTTCCCCCACACTCTCTGAAGATCACTGATTCTTCTGAGTGTTATTCAGTTCGTATTTGATATAGAAAAGCTTGCATTGAAAGGAACATGAGAAATGAAATGGTTAAAGAATGGTTAAGTTCCTGTCAGTCAAGGCTGATCTGGATACTAACACCTCGTTGTTCACCTGAAGAGTTTTATCTTCTTTTAGTCAATGAGTAATAATACATAGTTCCCTTTTAAATATTATCCTGTTTATCACTTCACTGATCAGTGTAAGTTTCCAGAACTTTGACAAAAAAATATGATAATTTTGGAGGCACGGAGTTACAGGTTACTAACGTTTATGGCACGTTCTTAAATTTTCAGTTACTTGTCTTAGTCTGTAGGGTCACATTTTTAATTTAAAAAAAGATGGAAATTAGTTGTGTAAAGATTAGCTTTTGAGATATTTCTAGGCTCTGTGAGGGCAGGTACTGCATCTCAGTTATCACTGTATCTCAGGCCCTGGCCTAGAGCCTGGTGCATATGGGAGGTTTGTTCATATTGGTAGAACAAATGAATGCATCTAATTTGATATCTGCATTAATACTGTTGGTTCCATCTTAATAATCTTGAAGTTTGTTTGTAAAAGTAATCCCAAGTGGCTCAGTGGGTAAAGAATCGCCTGCAATTCAGGATATGCAAGTTCAGTCCTTGGGTTGGGAAGATTCCTCTGGAGGAGAGCATGGCAACCCATTCCAGTATTCTTGTCTGAAGAAACCCATGGACAGAGGAACCTGGCGGGCTACAGTCCACAGCGTCGCAAAGAGTCAGACACGACTAAAGCAACTGAGCACGCGTGCACACGTGGCCAGTAGTCCTAAACCCTTTTTCGGAGGCTTTCCATAGAGAGTTCCAGAAAAGCATCTATTTCTGCTTTATTGACTATGCCAAAGCCTTTGACTGTGTGGATCACAATAAACTGTGGAAAATTCTGAAAGAGATGGGAATACCAGACCACCTAACCTGCCTCTTGAGAAATCTGTATGCAGGTCAGGAAGCAACAGTTAGAACTGCACATGGAACAACAGACTGGTTCCAAATAGGAAAAGGAGTACGTCAAGGCTGTATATTGTCTCCCTGCCTATTTAACTTATATGCAGAGTACATCATGAGAAACGCTGGACTGGAAGAAACACAAGCTGGAATCAAGATTGCCGGGAGAAATATCAATAACCTCAGATATGCTGATGACACCACCCTTATGGCAGAAAGTGAGGAGGAGCTAAAAAGCCTCTTGATGAAAGTGAAGGAGGAGAGCGAAAAAGTTGGCTTAAAGCTCAACATTCAGAAAACGAAGATCATGGCATCCGGTCCCATCACTTCATGGGAAATAGATGGGGAAACAGTGGAAACAGTGTCAGACTTTATTTTTTTGGGCTCCAAAATCACTGCAGATGGTGACTGCAGCCATGAAATTAAAAGACACTTACTCCTTGGAAGAAACTAGATGTGTATAAGAGACAGCATTCAGAAAACAAAGATCATGGCATCTGGTCCCATCACTTCATGGGAAATAGATGGGAAACAGTGGAAACAGTGTCAGACTTTAATTTTTGGGGCTCCAAAATCACTGCAGATGGTGAGTGCAGCCATGAAATTAAAAGACACTTACTCCTTGGAAGAAAAGTTATGACCAACCTAGATAGTACATTCAAAAGCAGAGACATTACTTTGCTGACTAAGGTCCGTCTCGTCAAGGTTATGGTTTTTCCTATGGTCATGTATGGATGTGAGAGTTGGACTGTGAAGAAGGCTGAGCATCAAAGAATTGATGCTTTTGAACTGTGGTGTTGGAGAAGACTCTTGTGAGTCCCTTGGCCTGCAAGGAGATCCAACCAGTCCATTCTGAAGGAGATCAATCCTGGGTGTTCTTTGGAAGGAATGATGCTAAAGCTGAAACTCCAGTACTTTGGCCACCTCATGTGAAGAGTTGACTCATTGGAAAAGACTCTGATGCTGGGAGGGATTGGGGGCAGGAGGAGAAGGGGACAACCAAGGATGAGATGGCTAGATGTCATCACGGACTCGATGGACGTGAGTATGAGTGAACTCCGGGAGATGGTGATGAACAGGGAGGCCTGGCGTGCTGCCATTCATGGGATTGCAAAGAGTCGGACATGGCTGAGCGACTGATCTGAACTAAACTGAGGCCCTGCATGACCCTAATCTTATCAGCATCCGCACCCTTGAAGTATTGCTATAAAGTTCCTCATCAAATCCTCCTGGGTTGGGACATAAAATATTCAAGGGCAAGAGCCAGCTATATCCCACTTTGCCAGGCATAACAATAAAACTGCTCTTTTCTGCTTCACCCAGAACTCTCTCTCCAAAATTCAATTTGGCACCAGTGCACGGAGGCCAAGTTTTCAGCATCACCTCCACATTCCAAAGCTCACTCCCCTGTTTCATGCCTCCACACAGGCTATACCTTCTGCCCAGGGCATCTTCCTGACAAGGCCTTCTGTCCACCTTTCAGATCTGGGATCAAACATCACCTCCTGTGGGAATCTCCTCTGATCTCCTCAGCTGGGTAAATCATGCTGTCTTCTAGGATCTCACTGTTCCTCCCCACCCTGTGCTTCCCTTTATCACGGCCATGATTTGTTATAGCCTGTTTACTTGTCTGACTATCCCCACTAAACTGTGAGCAACTTAGGGCAGGGCTGACCTCAGCAACTAGCTCAGTATGGGAGCTAAGTACATGGCAGGTACCCAGAAAGGTTGAGAAGGATTTCTGGGAGCTCAGATGCGAAACAGGAGGGAAGAAGGCAGGGAACAACTTTAAAAGAATGACATAGCCATAGGACATAACAGAAAACTGGTTAGAACTAAGTAGATCCAAGATGCAAAAGATTCAACTTCCAGTAGACCAGGAACCTCATTAAACGCTCATTGGTAATATATTAGTGTGTTAAATGACATACCCATCAGTACCAGGATAGTTCCAAGCTAGCCATAAAAGGCCAAAACGTGAGCGATGGCCCAACTCCTGGAAATCCCCATCCATTCCCTGCAATAGTTGAAATAATCCTGCCACTCATTAGACTATGAGATTACCCAGCCCATAAATACTAACTATGCCATATTTCAGGGCCTCTTGCCTTCTGAAATGTCCCACACTCTGGCTGTGGAGTGTGCTTCTCTGAATAAATCCACTTCTTACTTACCACTTGTCTCTCACTTAATTCTTTCTGCATCGAGACATCAAAAACCTGAGCTTCATTAAGACCAGGTATATGATCTCAATTAAAAGACTGTGGGTTCAAGCCCCAATCTGAGTTGCATGGTCTCAATGAGTTACACAGTTTCAGATCCATAGCTCCTGGAGAAGAAAAACAAGCAACTTCAACGAGAATGGTGAATGGCTTGAAGAACAAGGGGAGGATCTTTGGGACACACAGAAAAGGGACTTCCTCTTAGAGAAGCCAGGGGCCAGTGCCGGGATGAAGGCCACATGCCGCATGCCTCAGAGTGGAAATATCAGAGTGGGCTGAGGGGGTGACTTGAGGCCCAAGGCCTGAGACTAGGAAGCCAGCTCTGGGCAGGACACAGCATCCAGCCAGGCTTGGATTTTATGCCAACCTGTTGACCTTGGGCTAGAGGCCAGGCTATCTTTATTTAGGCTTCAGACAAAGCTGCCATCAGGAAAAGGAGCCTGGGGCCAAGTGTGAGATCAGCAGGGTCAGCCAGTCTAATCTGGGACCAGACTGGTTAATCAGAAACCAGGTTTCTCAACAAAACTTAGATGCAAAGCAGTAGAGGAGGGGAACAGTGCCCAGGAGAAGTTTTCCATTTGTTTCCTTTAAGATTTCATTTGGGAAAATAGTCCAAACACGTAAGAAAGGGATTTTTCCTACATCTTGATCAAGACACAGGAGTAGGGGAAAAGACCACCCTGAGAATAAAAATCTTCCTAGATTCCAATGCCCCCCTACCCAATCTTGATCTGCATAAATATGCTAAACGCAGGCATGTGAGATCATTTATCACCAGCAGCAGCTGCAGTTGCAACATCAGCAGCCCACTAGTAATCTGAGACTAGTTTGATAGTGACATTATGGTCGTATCTCAGTTTCAAGTAGGAACTTCCCAGATGGGATAAGCCCTGTTATTATAAACCATTTTCCACGGGGAACTCTACTCCATACTCTGTAATGCCCTATGTGGGGAGAGCAAATTAGCCAAGATGGTGTGCTCAGGTGTTCATGTTTTGTAAATAACGACTATGTAACAGCTAAGATCACTTATAGCATTGCACGTGCGAATCATTTGGATACGGACTACTTTTGGTATATGTGCTTGATCACTCAGGCTTGAGGGACTCTTTGCAGCCCCATGGACTGTAGCCCGCCTGGCTCCCAGTACAAGAGTACTGGAGTGGATTGCCATGCCCTCCTCCAGGGGATCTTCCCAATCCAGGGATCAAATCCAGGTCTCCCACATTGCAGGCAGGTTCTTTACTTTCTGAGCCACCAGGGAAGCCCTTTGTTATATGAAAAAGGGCAAAGTAAAAGTTTTAGTTGCTTAGTCTTGTCCGACTCTCTGCGACCCCGTGGATTCCTCTGTCCATGGGATTTTCCAGGCAAGAGTACTGGAGTGGGTTGCCGTTTCCTTCTCCAGTGGATCTTTCCAACCCAGGGATCCACGTAAAAAGCAGTATTACTGCTGGGTCACGGCTGCGTCCACTGGGTCAACGGCAAGTGGAGAGAATACAGCATGTCCGCTGCTACAGCTGCTGCACCATCCAGGAGAGGATAAACTAGTCAGCGGTTCCTAGGGCTCCTCGAGTTTCCNAGCAGTATTACTGCTGGGTCACGGCTGCGTCCACTGGGTCAACGGCAAGTGGAGAGAATACAGCATGTCCGCTGCTACAGCTGCTGCACCATCCAGGAGAGGATAAACTAGTCGGCGGTTCCTAGGGCTCCTCGAGTTTCCTTCCTGCTTCCCTGCTTGCATCTTGTCTACCATGGGTTCAGCGAACAGTGTACACAGTGAGATACTGCAAGACAATTGGAGTCACATACCGGATCAGCAAATCAGCCTATATGGGAAAAAAAAAAAAATCCGAAAAAGAATGAATATATGTATATGTATAACTGATTCACTTTGCTGTATACCTGAAACTAACACAACATTGTAAACCAAGTATACTTCAATAAAATTTTAAAGTATATATATATATATATATGTCACTTCCTCCAGGAAGCCAAGCCCTTCACAATTAACCTAACACAACTCCAGTCAAAAAAAAAAAAAAATCCGAAAAAGAATGAATATATGTATATGTATAACTGATTCACTTTGCTGTATACCTGAAACTAACACAACATTGTAAACCAAGTATACTTCAATAAAATTTTAAAGTATATATATATATATATATATGTCACTTCCTCCAGGAAGCCAAGCCCTTCACAATTAACCTAACACAACTCCAGTCACCACCCATGGTTATCAAAACATGCATGCCCTTATATCCCTTGCCAGGCTCAGTTTTGAAACAATATTGGCTGTCCCAGGTGGCACAGTGATAGGGCATCCACCTGCCAATGCAGAGAGCAAGAGACACGGGTTCGATCCCTGGATCGGGAATATACCCTGGAGTAGGAAATGCAACCTGTTTCGGTATTATTGTCTGGAAAACTCCATGGACAGAGAAGCCTGGCAGGCTACAATCCATGGGGTTGCAGAGTCAGACACAGCCTAGTAACTGAGCAACAGCAACAGCAGTAATTGGTTTATAATTTTGTGCCAATCTCTGCTGTACACCAGAGTGACTCAGTTATGCATATAGAATGTACGTTATATGTATGCTTTCCAAACTGTTCTCATGATTTATCCCAGGAGACTGGATATACTTCCCTGTGCTATATAGGAGGCCCTAGCTGTTCATCTGGAGAAGGAAATGGCAACCCACTCCAGTATTCTTGCCTGGAGAATCCCAGGGACGGGGGAGCCTGGTGGGCTGCCGTCTATGGGGTCACACAGAGTCGGATACGACTGAAATGACTTAGCAGCTGTTCATCTATATAAATAGCTTACATCTGTAAACTCCAGCCTCCCCACGTCCCCTTGGCAACCACAAGTCTGTTCTCTACGTAAGTCTGTTTCTGCTTTGTGGATGGGTTTATTTGTGCCATATTTTAGATGCCATGCATAACTGAAATCACATGGCGTTTGTCTTTCTCTTTCTGGAAGTCTCTCATATATTTTAACATTTTTAGGGTTTCATTTTTTAAATCATTGATACTGAGGTATAACTTACATACAATAAAATGCACCCATTTCAAGTATACAGTTCAATCGAGTTTTGACAAATACACACTGCCGAGTAACCAGCAATACAGTTAAGAGCACTTCCACCACCTCATTGATTGAGTTCCAGCCACTGAATTCCCTCCACCGTGTTTCCATCGCCTTTACAGTCAATCCCACCTCCAGCCCCCACCCCAGCAACCAGGCATCTGCTTTCTCTCCTTCTAGATTAGTCTTGCCTCTTCGAAAATGTACTATTGGAATTGAATCTGGCTTCTTTCACAATGTCTGTGCGATGTACTCATGTTATTGTGTGTACCTTCTTTTTTGCTGTTGAGTAGTATTTCACTCCCTGGATATTTTACAGTTTTTGGTTATTATGCATAATATGCTTGACTCCACTTTTTTGTTTTGTTTCTGATAGCTTCATTTTTTTAATAGTCTTTATTTTTTAGAGCAGTTTCAGGTTCACAGTAAAATTGAGTTGAAAGTATAGAATTTCCATTCACTCCCTGACTCCACACATGTACAGCCTCCTTAATATCAACATCCTCAGGCCGAGGGATACATTTGTTAACTATGATGAAGCTATACTGACACATCTTTGTCACCGAAAGTCCATAGTTTACCTTAGGTTTCACTTGTGGTTCTGTACATTCTATGTGTTTTGACAAATGTGTAATGACCTGTATCCACCACTATAATATCATACAAAATAGCTCCATTGCCCTAAAAACCCTCTGTACTTTGCTTATTCATCTCTCCTTCCTTCAACCCCTGGCAAACACTGATCTTTTTACTGTCTCCATAGTTTTGCCTATTCCAGAATGTCATGTACTTGGAATAATACAGTACAGATCCTTTTTAGCTTAGCTTTTTTTTACTCTTAGTAATTATTTGTTTAACTTTCCTCCTCCATGTCTTTTCATGGCTTGATTATTATAATATATGTGTTTTGCGAATATCTTCTCTTTGTATGTGGTTTGTCTTCTCATTCTTTTGACCTGGCTTACATTTTTGTATTTAAATCTCTGATCCATCTGGAATTTATCTTGCTCTAAGGAGTGAGCTTAGAAGTCCAAGTTTTGTTTGGTGCAAATGGTATAACCCAGTAATCACAATATGTTTTATCAAATAATTCATTTTCCTTCACTAATTTGAAATGCCACTTTTGTACCAAATTCTCATATGCATTTGCATCTAAAAAACAGAATTTTTTTTTATGTTTAGGTCGATTCATCTTTAGCCATCCAATTTTTTTTTTTTTTGGACATAAAAAAATTTTTTTTAATTGAAGAATAATTGCTTTACAGAATCTTTTGGTTTTCTGTCATACATCAACAAGAATTAGCCATAGTTGCACCCATGTCCCCTCTCTCTGGAACCTCCCTCCCTCCCTTCTTTCTCCCCATTCCACCCTTCAGCCTGTCACAGAGCCCCTGTTTGAGTTACCTGAGTCATACAACAAATTCCCTTTGGCTGTCTATTTTGCACATGGTATTGTAAATTTCCATGCTACTCTCTCCATGCATCTCCCCAAAATACAGGATGGTTTTTAAAATCTGTGTCTAATGGTTACTTAAAACAAGAGGTGTCTATATGTCAAGTAAAACTTCTTCAAAGGTGACAAAGTACCTAAGTTATTTTCATGCATGTGTTCACCATTTCCTGGACTTTACTGGAAACAATGGTTGTGTAAACTACATTGGAATTTGCCCAGGGACGAATTAGGAAGCTCCCTGAGAACAGAGATCATGAACCTGGGTGGGCCCTCCTGTCTACTCTCCTGTCTACTCTGGCAGGCGGTCCATTCCCTAAGGGTGATTCAGTTACCTCCTTTATCAGCAGGCCATCACAGAATAAGTTACTTTTTCCTCCATGGGGGGAAAAGACCCTTTTGCTACTACTATTAAGTGGAGTCCCTGGTAGCTCAGATGGTAAAGCGTCTGCCTATGGTGCGGGAGACTTGGGTTCGATCCCTGGGTCAGGAAGATCCTCTGGAGAAGGAAATGGCAACCCACTCCAGTACTCTTGCCTGGAAAATCCCATGCATGGAAAAGCATAGGAGGCTACAGTCCATGGGGTAGCAAAGAGTTGGACACGACTGAGCGACTTCACTTCACTTCATTAAGATGAGAATGTCCCAGGGCAGAGGCTAAAACATCTCTGAAAATCACTGGTTACCACCCCCCTACATACTAATCACTGCCTTCTTGCTGACTGTTGCTTAAAACAGCTCTTAGCCCTGAGGCCCCCGGAAGAGAAGGTGGCATTATGTGCCGTGAGCTGAGTAAAAATAAAGACCATTTCTGTTTGGCGTCCATTGCTAACATTCCTCATGACCAGCAGTAAACCACTTAGGGGTGGACGGTGGCCTTGGCTCAGGTTTGCTACCCCTACACCCCCCACCCTGTCAGTGGTCCACACAGGAAGAGGCAGTCTTCACCTTGACCTTTCCACACCCTATACTCCATCTCCGTCTGGACTGCTGCTTTCCCAGCAGCAGCCGCTGCTTCCCTTCTCACCTTGGGCTTCTCCCTCTCTTTCTTTCTCTGTAAATATTTTATTTTCCTTTTCATAAAATAAATGGGACAGAAAAGAGGATCATGAACTGGAATTCAGCTCAGAAACCAAAACTCATAGAGAGTGGGGATGGGGGAGGGCTCAGGACTCTGAACACTGCCCTAAGTCAAAGTTACACACTACTCCCCAACTTTGTGTTAGCAGGAGCCCATAATTAACATTTCATAGGAAATAAATTAATAAATTGTGCCATTAAGTGTTTTTATCAACTCTGTCTCATTAAAGGCTCACAGCCACAGGTCTACGAGGCTCACTCTGCTGGCAGATCTGAGCTGGGCTCAGCTGCTCAGAGAAGGTGCAGGAGAGCAGGCCTCCTCTGAGCCCCACAGTGAACAGTGAGCAAAGCATCTTGGGAGGGCCCAGGGCAGAGGGAAAAGCAGGGTGCTGGGGGTTGGAGAGGGTATTTCCTGCTCTCCCATGGTTTCACTAGAGCCTGTGTTCCCTCATCTCTAAATGATGGTGGCAATTCCCTCTCAAGGGATTCTAATGAAGATGAGAAACTTTACACATGAAACTACGTGTAAAGCAAGTTATCTATCACACAAATGAGGCTTAGTGAATGGCACTATTCCAATCAAATTATCCAAGACTCTTTGAAATGACTTTATTCATGCAATTCTTAAATTAGCACCTTTTACTCACTGTGATGACGAATCTTGTTTGGAAATTACAATTTAATGAAACATATCATAGACTTTGTTATTCCTCCCCATTCACCTATTCATCCCCTCACTCCAGCCAACTCATTATTCCCCTGAGAGTAGTCAATCCAAGCCACCAATTGCAATTCCCACTAATGCATTCTGTTTCCTAATAGAGTTTTGCCAAGAAAATGCACTGGTCATAGCAAACACCCTCTTCCAGCAACACAAGAGAAGACTCTACACATGGACATCACCAGATGGTCAACACCGAAATCAGATTGATTATATTCTTTGCAGCCAAAGATGGAGAAGCTCTATACAGTCAACAAAAACAAGACCAGGAGCTGACTGTGGCTCAGATCATGAACTCCTTATTTCCAAATTCAGACTTAAATTGAAGAAAGTAGGGAAAACCGCTAGACCATTCAGGTATGACCTAAATCAAATCCCTTATGATTATACAGTGGAAGTGAGAAATAGATTTAAGGGCCTAGATCTGATAGACAGAGTTCCTGATGAACTATGGAATGAGGTTCGTGACATTGTACAGGAGACAGGGATCAAGACCATCCCCATGGAAAAGAAATGCAAAAAAGCAAAATGGCTGTCTGGAGAAGCCTTACAAATAGCACTGAAAAGAANCACAAGTAAAGAAGTAAATAATTTTGTATGCCAAGTGAAACGGTGATCAGAGGTCACAAAAAGCAGAAGGCGACTATAATATGTAACTTAGGACAAAACTGAAAGAAATATAAGTACTTTTTCCATTAAACGTCAACAATTATTGAACCATTTTAATCTAATTCCAGTTTTTCATTTTACTTTGAGGTGAAAGTCTTAAATGTCTCATACTTTGGATTCCAGCATCAAATAACCATAGAACCAGGCACGTCCATATCTTTTTGTTGTTTTTGATCAAGTGTTTCAAGGTCTTGGAGAGTCTTGACATCTATAGCCTTTAGAGCTCTCCTCATAGTTATCAGAGAGAAAACATTGCTTTGTCCTCTTACTCTTCTATTGAGTTTAAGCTCATTGTATCTTCCTGTTTCAAAGTAGAACTACTTGGTACAGACTGAATGTTTTTTTAATTGGAGTATAGTTGATTTCCAATGTTGTGTTACCTTCATGTGTATAACAAAGCTACTCAGTTATACATATACCAACTCTTTTTCAGATTCTTTTCTCATATAAGCCATAAGAGAGTATTGGGTAGACTGAATGCCTGTGTTCTCCCAAAATTCATTTGTTAAAAATCCTAACCCCCAATGTGACAGTATTAAGAAGTAGGGCCTCTGTGAGGAGAAGAGGTCCTAAGGATGGAGCCCTTATGAATGATATGAGTACCTTTTAAAGTGACCCCAGAGAGCTCTCTGCCACCTTCTGCCATATGAGGACACAATAAGAAGGTGACTATCTATGAACCAGGAAGCACGGCCTCCCCAGAAATCAAATCTGCCAGTACCTTGATCTTGCACTTCCCAGCCTCCAGAACCACAAGAAATAGATTCCTACTGTTTATAAGCTCCCTGCCTATGGTGTTCTCTTTTGCAGCCTGACCAGACTAACGTAGTACTTGCATGGAGCTTTGTTGCTTCATTACTTCTTTCCCTCTAGCAGTCTGTCATGATACCATCAGCCCTGTACTTCCACCCTGCTAGACCCCTATGATGGAACTCCCACACTCTGCCCAGCACACCACCTCCCCTCAGTCCACAATCCAGTCTGCTCCAATCCTCAGCATTTCTCTTCAGTGGTGATGCAAGAACCTCCTGACATGTCTAATAAACTGTGGGATAGACAGCTGGAAGACCGCTTTCAAATACTAAAAAAAAAAAAAACACCCTGTTGCCTTGTTGGACTGAAAAGAAATCACTTTGATCAATGAACTCTCCATTGCCAAGTGTGCCATGTCTTAATGTTAAGAATCACAAGAGACTTCAAATGTTTTTTAAAAATACAAATTTGTAATAAATTTTAATATAAAGAAACCCGTGGCGGATTCATGTCAATGTATGCCAAAACCAATACAGTACCATAAAGTAAAATAAAGTAAAAATAAAAATAAAAAAAAAGAAATAGCATATTTTAAAAGACTATAAAGTCATGTGGATTAAGTAAAAGAATATATATTTTAAAAAAGAATACAATGTTAACTGTACTTATTTCTGTTTGCTAGGATCATGATTTCTCTCTATATATGTAATTTCTCTAATTTCCAAGTTTTCTATCATTAGCATACCTTTGATATTGTAGACAGTTATATTTTTTAAAGTAAATTGATATCTTATATAAACTTTTAAATTAACTTTTGTGTTTTCTAATATATTGTATGTTCTTATATATTCTATTTTTAACTAAAAACTCTGTGTGTATACATGGGTACCTGAGCATAATTTCTACCATAAGCATTAACTAATGAAATACTAGGAAAATGAGAACCAAATAATCAGTGATTCCTTAAAATAGATTCTTATTTCCCTAAAACAGTTTCTTAGTTTCTCTTGTATTCTTAGGGTTAAGTTTATCAGACTCCTCTGTAGTTTCAAAAACAGACCAAAAAACTGTCTTTCTACTATATGCCTATATAAATGCCTCCTGTACATTACCTCATTTAAATTTTTCTCTTAAAATTCATAATAACTATTCCTATGGTAGTTAAGAGCCATTAAGAATCCAAAGCTTTGTTGAAATCCCATTTCTACTACTTACTAGCTCACTGTCTCAGGTGAAGGACTCAACCTCTCAGCCTCAGTTCTTTCCTCTGTAAAATGGGGATAAAATAACAGTACCTGTCCTATTGGGTTATGGAAAGATACAGTGAAATAGCCTTAATGCACTTAGTACAGTGCCCGCACATACTAACCACTGGATTTTTTTTTTTTTCTGGTATTTGCTATTATCACATCTTAGAGATGATAAAATTGAGGTTAGGAAGGTTAGTCACAGTTTCATTCTAGGATTCTCTGACTTCAAATCCACTGTAAACTCTGAATCATGTTACAGTTATACAAGTTACAGTCTAAATGACTCCAAAGCCTCAAATGGAACCAATCTAACATGTCACAGACTGAACTTTAAGGTAGTTCTTAGTCCTTCTAAGAACCCTAACCCTTCCCTAACCCTAACCCTAAATGTAATATGCTATGAGATTATAATGCTGAGTTTGTAGCTCCTGAGTTTTCTCTTTATCTAGAAGAGCTTTTGGTTTTGTTAAGAATCTTGCCTTAAATGTATAAATATATGGTTCTGCTTAATAAGCAAAATCAAGGAAACAGCACTAGGGATCCCGGGATCATCACCCTGAACAATGGGCAGTCACCCGACAGGGCTGTACCCGAACGCTGTAGACATGTTGAAGCTGGCTTTAACTTAAAAGCCCACAAAATGCAGGAAGAGAGATGTTTTTCTTTTTTGTGTGACTTGCCAATGAGAGTTTTGTTATTCTCCTATATAACAGTCCACTTCGTGCAGAGGTTAAGAACAAAGGATTTGAGAACAGGCTTACGGACACAGTGGGGACAGGAGAGGGTGGGACGAATAGACAGAGAAGCATTGAAATGTAAACATTACCATATGTAAAATAGATAACTAATGGAAAGTTGCTGTATAACACAGGGAGCTCAGCCTGGTGCTCTGTGACAACCTAGAGGGGTGGGTTGGGGTGGGAGGTGGGAGTGAGGTGTAAGAAGGAGGGAACATATGCGTACCTATGGCTGATTCATGTTGATGTGTGGCAGAAACCAACACAAAATTGTAAAGCAATTATCTTCCAATTAAAAATAAATTAATTTTTTTTTAAAGAACAAAAGGCTTTGGGACTTGAAAAGACCCAAATCCAGGCCCCTTCTGCATTCTTTCTGGCTACAAGATCCTGGAACATGTTAAATGCTTTGAATCTGTTCCTATATCAGTGTCATAGGAGGACACCATACCCCACCTCCTAGGAAAGAGGAGGAAGGAGCAATCAACCAAGAGAACATGTTTGACATACCTAGCACAGTCCAGGTAAAGAACTGGCCTTAATCAACCCTAGCAGTTTTATTAAAAAGAATGTGTTTTCAGATGTGAGAAAAAAATAAAAAAAAATAAGACTTCCTATTTTAGGCAACATGTTCTAGAAGAAAGAAGTGAGTCAGGAGATGTGGCTCCTATTTTGGGCTCAAGAACTCTAGTCAGAGAAACCAGCAATTTTCCCCGAGAGTTTGTGAGTTGATTGTAATATGAATAAAGTAATATTTTTACTTACCTGCCTGGACGTATGTAATATAACTTTGCCCTCCTAAGAATGAACTGTGTAATATGTAATTTTTCCCATCATGCAGGCCTTTTTCATTGAGAATGGGATCAGAGAGAATGCTGAACCACTTTCTGTTGTGCATTTCTCTTTAGACTCTATACGAACATGTCAAATTGTCAACGGCCAAATCTAGTCTACAGATGCAGAGTAACCCTGCTTTAGAAGCTATGAAAGCTATGCAGAGCTGCTCTTAGCCACCAGGAAACAGCAAAACTTTGAAATCAGCAAAAATAACTCCTGAAAAATTCCTCGCGTCAGTACCTTAACACCCTCCTTCCCTTTCCCTGTGCTGTGCATACTAAAAAGAAGAGGGAGGGGGGCAGAAATAATGGGTTTTCTGGATTTCCTTTTGAGAATATACTCAGAAGTGGTTGTTCTGGGGCCTAANAGTTATATTTTTTAAAGTAAATTGATATCTTATATAAACTTTTAAATTAACTTTTGTGTTTTCTAATATATTGTATGTTCTTATATATTCTATTTTTAACTAAAAACTCTGTGTGTATACATGGGTACCTGAGCATAATTTCTACCATAAGCATTAACTAATGAAATACTAGGAAAATGAGAACCAAATAATCAGTGATTCCTTAAAATAGATTCTTATTTCCCTAAAACAGTTTCTTAGTTTCTCTTGTATTCTTAGGGTTAAGTTTATCAGACTCCTCTGTAGTTTCAAAAACAGACCAAAAAACTGTCTTTCTACTATATGCCTATATAAATGCCTCCTGTACATTACCTCATTTAAATTTTTCTCTTAAAATTCATAATAACTATTCCTATGGTAGTTAAGAGCCATTAAGAATCCAAAGCTTTGTTGAAATCCCATTTCTACTACTTACTAGCTCACTGTCTCAGGTGAAGGACTTAACCTCTCAGCCTCAGTTCTTTCCTCTGTAAAATGGGGATAAAATAACAGTACCTGTCCTATTGGGTTATGGAAAGATACAGTGAAATAGCCTTAATGCACTTAGTACAGTGCCCGCACATACTAACCACTGGATTTTTTTTTTTTTCTGGTATTTGCTATTATCACATCTTAGAGATGATAAAATTGAGGTTAGGAAGGTTAGTCACAGTTTCATTCTAGGATTCTCTGACTTCAAATCCATTGTAAACTCTGAATCATGTTACAGTTATACAAGTTACAGTCTAAATGACTCCAAAGCCTCAAATGGAACCAATCTAACATGTCACAGACTGAACTTTAAGGTAGTTCTTAGTCCTTCTAAGAACCCTAACCCTTCCCTAACCCTAACCCTAAATGTAATATGCTATGAGATTATAATGCTGAGTTTGTAGCTCCTGAGTTTTCTCTTTATCTAGAAGAGCTTTTGGTTTTGTTAAGAATCTTGCCTTAAATGTATAAATATATGGTTCTGCTTAATAAGCAAAATCAAGGAAACAGCACTAGGGATCCCGGGATCATCACCCTGAACAATGGGCAGTCACCCGACAGGGCTGTACCCGAACGCTGTAGACATGTTGAAGCTGGCTTTAACTTAAAAGCCCACAAAATGCAGGAAGAGAGATGTTTTTCTTTTTTGTGTGACTTGCCAATGAGAGTTTTGTTATTCTCCTATATAACAGTCCACTTCGTGCAGAGGTTAAGAACAAAGGATTTGAGAACAGGCTTACGGACACAGTGGGGACAGGAGAGGGTGGGACGAATAGACAGAGAAGCATTGAAATGTAAACATTACCATATGTAAAACAGATAACTAATGGAAAGTTGCTGTATAACACAGGGAGCTCAGCCTGGTGCTCTGTGACAACCTAGAGGGGTGGGTTGGGGTGGGAGGTGGGAGTGAGGTGTAAGAAGGAGGGAACATATGCGTACCTATGGCTGATTCATGTTGATGTGTGGCAGAAACCAACACAAAATTGTAAAGCAATTATCTTCCAATTAAAAATAAATTAATTTTTTTTTAAAGAACAAAAGGCTTTGGGACTTGAAAAGACCCAAATCCAGGCCCCTTCTGCATTCTTTCTGGCTACAAGATCCTGGAACATGTTAAATGCTTTGAATCTGTTCCTATATCAGTGTCATAGGAGGACACCATACCCCACCTCCTAGGAAAGAGGAGGAAGGAGCAATCAACCAAGAGAACATGTTTGACATACCTAGCACAGTCCAGGTAAAGAACTGGCCTTAATCAACCCTAGCAGTTTTATTAAAAAGAATGTGTTTTCAGATGTGAGAAAAAAATAAAAAAAAATAAGACTTCCTATTTTAGGCAACATGTTCTAGAAGAAAGAAGTGAGTCAGGAGATGTGGCTCCTATTTTGGGCTCAAGAACTCTAGTCAGAGAAACCAGCAATTTTCCCCGAGAGTTTGTGAGTTGATTGTAATATGAATAAAGTAATATTTTTACTTACCTGCCTGGACGTATGTAATATAACTTTGCCCTCCTAAGAATGAACTGTGTAATATGTAATTTTTCCCATCATGCAGGCCTTTTTCATTGAGAATGGGATCAGAGAGAATGCTGAACCACTTTCTGTTGTGCATTTCTCTTTAGACTCTATACGAACATGTCAAATTGTCAACGGCCAAATCTAGTCTACAGATGCAGAGTAACCCTGCTTTAGAAGCTATGAAAGCTATGCAGAGCTGCTCTTAGCCACCAGGAAACAGCAAAACTTTGAAATCAGCAAAAATAACTCCTGAAAAATTCCTCGCGTCAGTACCTTAACACCCTCCTTCCCTTTCCCTGTGCTGTGCATACTAAAAAGAAGAGGGAGGGGGGCAGAAATAATGGGTTTTCTGGATTTCCTTTTGAGAATATACTCAGAAGTGGTTGTTCTGGGGCCTAATGAGATATTCTTTGCAGGCTGAATAATATGAATTCAAATCTAACTCACCTATTAAAGCATAATTTCAAGGAACCAATAATATTACTACTACTCTTCCCTTTCTCATACTTATCCCAGACTAATGCTTTTGCTGAATAATTTGAAAGCTTTTCCTTCCTGATGAAACCTTAGTTTTATAACAATCTTATACAGTAACCATACAAATTAGAAATTTATTATACTATTAGGGAAGATCCCCGGGGAAGGCAATGGCACCCCACCCCAGTACTCTTGCCTGGAAAATCCAATGGACGGAGGAGCCTGGTGGGCTGCAGTCCATGGGGTCGCTAACAGTCGGACAGACTGAGCGACTTCACTTTCACTTTTCTCTTTCATGCATTGGAGAAGGAAATGGCAACCCACTCCAGTATTCTTGCCTGGAGAATCCCAGGGATGGGGGAGCCTGGTGGGCTGCCGTCTATGGGCTGTCTCTTATACACATCTAGATGTGTATAAGAGACAGNCTTTCATGCATTGGAGAAGGAAATGGCAACCCACTCCAGTATTCTTGCCTGGAGAATCCCAGGGATGGGGGAGCCTGGTAGGCTGCCGTCTATGGGGTCACACAGAGTCAGGCACGACTGAAGTGACTTAGCAGCAGCAGCAGCAGCAGGGAAGATCCCAAGAGATATCAGAATTAAAATATTAGTCTTTAATTTGACTTTTCAAGATTCAAGATTCTCTCCTACAAAATTATAACAGTTCTACCCCTGAAAATGGAAGCTCTTTGTCATCATTTCAGAATGTCCACTGTGCTGCTTCTGTTCACTTGGCTGAGTAGTATTTCTAACCCGTGAATGCATCAACAGGAGCAGAAAATAGTACTAGGAGACTGATATTAACAACAACAACAACAAAATACAAAATAATAATTGAGAAGTCTGAACATAACCTCCTCTTTTCTCAAGGAACCACCAGCAGCAAGCTGCATAAACTATGTATCTGTCATTTTATATTTGCCTACAGTGACACCTGCTGGAAAACCCTGTTGAAGCTATACATGAAACAAATTTTAAAATAAAAACCAAGCTTTGAAAACATTAGCCATATGTTATTATTATTTTACTAAAAACATATTGCTTACACTTCTATTTAATTTCTTATTCCACTTGTGAATTTTCTTTCTTTGTACATACTGAGAGATAAAGATTCAATTCCACTTGATGAAATAATTATTTTACTAGTATGACAGAGCTGGAATTAACTCTTACATGATGCAAAATATTTTAAAATGGAAGCATTTTTAAACAGTTTAAGTGCATTAAACTGTAAAACTGTAAAAATTTACATACCAACTGCAACATGATGGTAAGTGATTTTAAAAATCTTGCTTAAGACTGAATATCAGATATTTATACTCTGAAAATATTTAATAGCTAGCACTTTCCTCAGCAGCATTAATGCACAAAACCATGTTATGTTTGGGGTTTTCAGGTTGCTTTTTAGCATGCACTAGAGGTTAGCCATACTATGCATTAAGCAATCAATATGGATCTTATGCAAGTTACCTTTGATTTCAACACAGTTTACATACTAAAGGATCCCATCTGTCAATGACACAGAGAAGGTTTTGCACACCCAAAATCACTGCAGATGGTGACTGCAGCCATGAAATTAGAAGACGCTTACTCCTTGAAAGAAAAGTTATGACCAACCTAGATAGTATATTCAAAAGCAGAGACATTACTTTGCCGACTAAGGTCCATCTAGTCAAGGCTATGGTTTTTCCTGTGGTCATGTACTGTGAAGAAAGCTGAGCACCGAAGAATTGATGCTTTTGAACTGTGGTGTTGGAGAAGACTCTTGAGAGTCCCCTGGACTGCAAGGAGATCCAACCAGTCCATTCTGAAGGAGATCAGCCCGGGGATTTCTTTGGAGGCAAAGATGCTGAAGCTGAAACTCCAGTACTTTGGCCACCTCATGAGAAGAGTTGACTCATTGGAAAAGACTCTGATGCTGGGAGGGATTGGGGGCAGGAGGAGAAGGGGACGACCGAGGATGAGATGGCTGGATGGCATCACCGACTCAATGGATGTGAGTCTGGGTGAACTCCGAGAGATGGTGATGAACAGGGAGGCCTGGCATGCTGCGATTCATGGGGTCACAAAGAGTCGGACACAACTGAGCGACTGAACTGAAGTCTCAGTGTTATTAACGTAACTCACCCACAAAAATTCTGGCTCATTATAAAGGTGCAAATTTTTACATGAAAATGGATCTTTTATAAAGTCATCCTCACCCAGGATTTGGTATCTTGCTCTTTTCATCATGGGACACATCTGCAAATCAGTATCTGTATTCTTCAGTTCAGTCACTTCAATCTTTCCACAATAATTTCAGTATGGTCTGTAAGTTACTGGTGGCAATTTCTTCCATTAAATGTTTTTTCAAAATATAAAAGCTATCATCAGAGTTCCTTTGTAATGCATCTATATGGGATTTTTAATAAAGCAAACTACTGTAAGGACTGGTTCCAGTTCATTTTTTGTAACTATACCTCTACTTCTATAAGAACTACTCCTAGTATTAAAGAAGACTTGAAACTTCAAAACAAAGGCCTGATAGCTTCATGCCAACCACAAAGCTGATTCTCCATTTTACCATATCTGTCCTTATGATAGGAAAGGTATCTTTGCTTAAAGGTAAAAATACACAGGGAAACAAATTTTCTCTGATGTCTTACTTTAACCTCTATAGTAATCCACAGTTTCATTCCTTTAGCACTAAAGACCATGTCTTATAAACTTAAATAAAGATAACAAGCATTTGTGGAGGTGATACAGCCCACGTGTCATTCTATATATGAGAAAACTTTGGCCAATAGAGGTGATAAGGTGTATGAGAAGCACTTGCTGAATTAGCTAGATATTCTCAGTGCTGTACTACAACCTCTGAAGCTAAGCAAAACCATTAACTTCATTTGATTGCTGTCCCTCCCATGCTGAAGCGGGCTTCCCAGGTGGTACTAGTAGTAAAGAATCCGCCTGCCAATGTAAGAGACATAAGAGACAAGGGTTTGATCCCTGGGTCAGGAAGGTCCTCTGGAGGAGGGCATGGCAACCCACTCCAGTATTCTTGCCAGGAGAATCTCGTGGACAAAGGAGCCTGGTGGGCTACAGTTCATGGGGTCACAACGAGTTGGACACAGCTGAAGTGACTTAGCATGCACACACATCCTGAAGTGGTACACCTATCTTTAGAAAAGAGTTTTCTTAAGACAATTTTTTTTTTTCTAAATGCCCATATAAGTTTTGTGTATATACTTTTAAATAGTTAAGAGTATCTCAAAGATTTTTCTCAGTTCCTAGGACTGAACTTCCTAAGCAGTACAGTGAATTTCTCTAACCTTTAAACTCCACCCCTAATTAATTCACATTATAGGTGAGGGGAGACTGAGGTAAGATATAGAAAAGAGAAACCTGACAGTCCCAAGAATCAGAAAAGCTATTCAGAGAGACTTGAATTTCTTACCATACAGAGGAGAGAGTTCAGACAAATGGATTTAAGTAAACCAAATAAAGCTGGAGCTCTTGTGGACATCAAGTTCTGAACTTGACATATACACTTAGATTTACATTTGTTTTCATTCTATATTTCTGCTAATATTTGCTTTTATAAATTTCAGGTTGGATACCAAATATGATACTCAATTTATTAGCAGATTTAAAAGCACTCAGATCATTAGAAAACTATATTAATGAAATCAGTTATTGCATGTTTATTCATACTTTAGCTTGTGCTCAGTCATGTATGAGTCTTTGCAGCCCTGTGCACTCTAGCCCACCAGGCTTCTCTGTCCATGGGATTTCCCAGGCAAGAATACTGCAATGGTTGCCATTTCCTACTCCAGGGGCTCTTTCCAATCCAGCAATTGAACCTGCATTTCTTGTATCTCCTGCATTGACAGGCAGGTTCTTTACCACTAGCACCACCTGGGAAACCTCAATCATGTTTTAAATAGTCCTCGATGACATCTGGATAGATTAACAGGAGGGACGGGTTCCTGGATGTTTTCTCAAATTTTTTTTTTTTTTTTTAGAGCTTCCATTTTACTTTATTTTACTTTACAGTACTCTATTGGTTTTGGCATACATTGATATGAATCTGCCACGGGTGTACACGAACTCCCAAACATGAACCCCCTCCCACCTCCCACCTCACATCATCCCTCCGGATCATCCCCATACACCAGCCCCAACCCCTATGTTCCTGCATCCTGCATCGAACATAGACTGGTGATTCGTTTCTTACATGATAGTATACATATTTCAATGCTATTCTCCCAAATCATCCCA
>SJYX01009860.1:277238-299388 GCA_006410675.1 Oreotragus oreotragus
ACTCTGATGCTGGGAGGGATTGGGGGCAGGAGGAGAAGGGGACGACCGAGGATGAGATGGCTAGATGGCATCACCGACTAGATGGACGTGAGTTTGAGTGAACTCCGGGAGTTGGTGATGGACAGGGAGGCCTGGCATGCTGCAATTCATAGGGTCAGAAAGAGTTGGACACAACTGAGTGACTGTACTGAACTGAATGTGGTTATATTGGAAGAATAAAGGAGTTAGCCTAAAGGGCTCTCACTGGTTAAAAGAGTCCGTTTGAGCATCAAAAAGAATAATGATTATACCTGAGTTAATTTTATATACATACACACACAAGTTCATAATGATACTAAAAACATTTCATTGGTCACCATTGGAGGTTACTAGAGTACCAATCCATTACCATGAAAACTGATAATTTACATTAAGGAATCAAACAAGTATCTTGCCCTACCGGTGCAAACTGTAGTTCAAGGCTAGTGAATGCAATTTATTTACAGAAGACTTCCAGCTAATGCAAAACAAATGGTCATATTACAAAATCATCATTTTCTAACTCTTAACAAAATAATTGACCTAGACAATAAATATTAATGCTCGATAAACTATTAACAAAATACTGATGGGAACATTTATAATGGAAGGATCTGGCCAACATACCACCACAACCACTATAAAGAACAACCAAATATAATGTGATTCATGGTGCAAGACAATAAAAAGTAAAAAAAATTTTTCTTCAAAAAACAAAGTGAAACTGAATTTAATTAAGCTTCTAAATTTAATCACCAGTTTATAATCATACAATGGACATGGGAACAATATCAAGAACATAAACAACATCATAAAGATGCAATCAGCCAAATGCAAAATATAGGAAATTCTACTGAGCAAATGGCCCAGTGTCTCCAACTGTTTTATGGCATGCAAGATGAGGGTGGAGAGAGAGGAAGAATCAGGAGAAAATGTTACAAAATAACTGAGATTTAAGATACAAAACAACCAAAGGTAACATGAATAGGCTGTTGGGATGCTAATTTGAACAAATTAAATATAAGACGTTTTTGAAGTAATCAGGAAAATGGACAAGATATTAGAGAAGACTGAGTCACTATTAATTTTATTAAGGATGATAATATCATTGTTATAGTTTTAAAACCCTTATTATTGGAGATACATACTGAAAAATCTAGACTTGAAACTCTTCTATACCACTGCTTGCCTACCCACAATAGGCTGACAGAAGGGCTATCCATCCTTTGACCTGTCTCTTATACACATCTAGATGTGTATAAGAGACAGCAATCAGCCAAATGCAAAATATAGGAAATTCTACTGAGCAAATGGCCCAGTGTCTCCAACTGTTTTATGGCATGCAAGATGAGGGTGGAGAGAGAGGAAGAATCAGGAGAAAATGTTACAAAATAACTGAGATTTAAGATACAAAACAACCAAAGGTAACATGAATAGGCTGTTGGGATGCTAATTTGAACAAATTAAATATAAGACGTTTTTGAAGTAATCAGGAAAATGGACAAGATATTAGAGAAGACTGAGTCACTATTAATTTTATTAAGGATGATAATATCATTGTTATAGTTTTAAAACCCTTATTATTGGAGATACATACTGAAAAATCTAGACTTGAAACTCTAGAATGCTTGATTATTTAAATATTCATATAAACAACAATAATGTTAAAGAAATAGGTGAAATTAAATTGGCAAAATGTTGAAAATTATTGAAGCTATGTAATGAATATATAGTTGTTAATTGTAGTATACTTTGTATTTGACATTTCTCACAATAAAAAATTTAGTAAAATAATTATTATATGATTAAAATAAGGATCCTATACTTTATTCAATTTTCATTTTTAATTGATTGTTTTATAATACTGGTTTGATTTCTGCCATACACCAACATGAATTAGCCATGGTGTACATATGTCCCCTCCCTCGTGAAACCTCCTTCCCACTTCCCACCATTTCCTACCCACTCTAGGTTGTTACAGAGTCCTGGTTTGAGTTTCTTGAGTCATATAGCAAATTTCCATTGGCGGTTTTACATATTGTAGTGTATATGGTTCCATGCTACTCTCTCCACTCATTTTACCCTCTCTTTCCTTCTTCTCCCCCACCCTTGTCCATAAATCTATTCTCTATGTCTGCATCTCCACTGCTGCCCTGTCAACAGGTTCATCAGTACCACCTTTCTAGAATCCACGCATATTCATTAACATACGTGACTTGCTTTTCTCTTTCTGACTTACTTACTTTGTATAATAGGCTCTAAGTTCATCCACTCCATTGGAACTGACTTGAATGTGTTCCTTTTTATGGCTGAGTAGCTTCCCTGATAGCTCAATTGGTAAAGAATCCGATTGCAATGCAGGACATCCTGGTTTGATTCCTGGGTCAGGAAGATCTGCTGGAGAAAGGATAGGCTGCTGCTGCTGCTGCTAAGTCATTTCAGTCGTATCCGACTCTGTGTGACCCCATAGACGGCAGCCCACCAGGCTCCCCCATCCCTGGGATTCTCCAGGCAAGAATACTGGAGTGGGTTGCCATTTCCTTCTCCAATGCGTGAAAGAGAAAAGTGAAAGTGAAGTCGCTCAGTCTGTCCGACTGTTAGCGACCCCATGGACTGCATCCATTGGATTTTCCAGGCAAGAGTACTGGGGTGGGGTGCCNATAAAGTATTTGACACTCAGACCCCTTCAGAAATCACTTCCTCCCTTACTTTTTGTGGTATATCCTACCCAGGTTCTCTTTATACTTGTCCATTGATCCATTGTATCCTTCAGCTGACTCTTCTACCATCTCCCATTCCCTAACTTAGAGAACACACAAGCATTTACCCCTCTGCCCAGCTAACAGCTTTTGTTAGACACTCTCAGCTTCTATGGACTTTGCTAGTAGTTCAGCTGGTAAAGAATCCACCTGCAATGCAGAAGACCTCGGTTCAATTCCTGGGTCGGGAAGATCCCTGGAGTAGGGATACCCACTTCAATATTCTTGGGCTTCCCTCATGGCTCAGATGTTAAAGAATCCACCTGCAATGCAGGAGACCTGGGTTCGATCCCTAGGTTGGGACAATCTCTTTGAGAAGGGTATGGTAACCCACTCCAGTATTCTTGCCTGGAGAATTCAATGGACAGAGGAGCCTGGTGGGCTACAGACCATGGGGTTGCAGAGTCAGACATGACTGAGTGACTAAGCATAGCTCAATTTCAACAATCTCCTTTATGCTTATTACTCTGCAATCTACATCTTTAGCCCTAATCTCCTCACCAAGCTTTAGAGTGTCTCCACTCAAAGATACCTGCTTTCAAATTCAACATAGCTGCAAACAAAACTCCTTCTTTTCTCTTCAAAAGAGCTTCCTCATTTTTTGACCATGGCATCACAGTTTTCTGCATCATTTTCTAGAGTATGTGTCATATATCCATTCTTTCATGTGAGAAAGGGATACATGTTCAGTTAATTTGAAGGAAAGAAGAGTTAAGTACAATTTAAAAGGTTTCTTCCGGACTTCTCAGAGCCTTTTATATGCTAGTGTGTATTATGAAATCTCCAAAATGAGGACTGAGCATATACTGTTTACAAATATATTTGATTATAGGACTCTTTCTGGAAGGTCCTCTCAGAAAGAACCAGCTGCACCGAAACACACATAAAATCTTATCTTAGTCATCTTTGACTTTCCCATCATGTATTTATGCTATTTCCTGTATCTAAGTAGTTAACAAATACTAATAATTCTGAAATATCTCTTTTCTTATCATTCCTGCTATTCATATGCTAATGAATAACTCCCTGATCTAAGCTTCCAACATTTCATAACTTTAGAACAGTGTTTTTATTGATTCCTGTTCTCAGCCACCAGACAAAGCTTCCTAAGCCATTGTTTTTATTATGTCATTTGCTTTTTTTTTTTTTTAATGTCATTTCCCTTTAAAATCCTCTGTTGCTCCCAGGATCAAGTCAAACCCAAACCTGGAACTTGTCATCCTATTCACAGGCTTATTCCTTCCATGCCTCTTCATCCAACCAGGTCCTGCCATAATCTATTATTAAACATAGCATGTGTGCAAGTGTGCTAAGTCACTTCAGTCGTGTCCAACTCTTTGCGACCCTATGGACCATAGCCTGCCAGGCTCCTCTGTCCATGGGGATTCTCCAGGCAAGAATACTGAAGTGGACTGCCATGGCCTCCTCCAGGAGATCTTCCTGACCCAGGGATTGAATCCTCGTCTCTTACATCAATCCTGCATTGGCAGGCGGATTCTTTATCACTAGCGTCACCTAGGAAGCCCCCTCCTATCCAGTACCCGAGGCACATTAATTCATTAATCACAACTCTTTCTGATCTTAGTTTCTACCTCAGAATATTTCTGAATACAGTGCTTTAGGAAGTTACTACTGACAAACCTATTGGAGTTGATACACAAAATAAAAAAGAAAAAGACAATAGCCTTCTCAGCCATAAAAACCAGTTTCTCCGTTTATTATGTGTGGTTTTGGACTTTTGACCTCTATAAACTTTAGATTCTTCACCTCTGAATGTGTATAATGCTCCAATAGGCAGTTTGTTGCAAAGGCCAAATGAGCTGGTATGAGTGAGAGCCACTAAACAGGAACAGGGCAGATGACCAAGATCTATCTCTTTCCTCCTCCTCCCCTTGCTTTCCCACCTGTCTAAACATCACATTTACACTCTTCTCCAGGCCTACTTGGCCAGGCTAGCCCAGGCTGACAAGCCTCTCTTCTCACCCCTCTGGCCATCTGCATTTCTATCCTGGATACTCTATCTAGCTATGTTGTCCATTTGTGTTATATAATTTTCTGTAGGCCCCTGGCCTCAAAAGTCCTTGACCTCTCATCTCCAGTAATACCCAGCTCCACAACACCATACAATTCCTTACACAGTCCTACCTCATTCTCCAATACAGTTCACATGTCTTCTGATGTCCTCTCTGACCACAGATATCTGTTCATCTCCCTTTGATCCTTGACTTCCAAGTCTGTGTCCTACTCTTAGGAACCTAATCCTTTCAACCCTCCTGATTTTTTAAGTTCATCAGCCTCCTCCTATCTTTCTTTGCCTTCCTGCCAATCTGGGTGCCCTGGATGGTCATTCAGTGAAGCACTAACCACAAGTCTAGAATTCCCTGCCCCTGCATTTTCTGCCATTCCTTCCATGCCAAGTCCCAGACCACTATGGGCCCTCCTTGGCTCCCAGTTCTGTCCTGCTGAGCATTACCTTGTGATTTGAGATCTGCAAACTCTGTTATTTTTAAGGGAATCGTTTATTCTCTATTTACTAGCACCGGCCTTAAGCAATTGCCTCAGAATGGTATATTAATACACACAAAATTTCTCTCTCTTTTAAAATGCAGATTCTTGGACCCCATCCCAATTATTCTGATTGAGTTGGTCTAGTGTAAAACCCAGTAATCTATCTTTTAAGAAGTACCCAAAACAGGAGCAGGCAAACTACTGTTTATAGGCCAAATGTGGCTCATTGTTTCTGTACTATCCTCAAGCTAAAGTTTTATATTTTTAAGTGATTTTAAAAATATCAAAAGAACAAGACTATTTCATGACATGAAAATATTAACATTTCAATGTCCCTCATTTTTTCTCTTTTTAAGGACTTTATTTTTCTAGCAGTACAGTTTCGGGTTTACAGCAAAATTGAGAGGAAGATGCAGAGGTTTCCCAGATAGCCCCTGCCTCTATGCGTGCACAGACTTCCCCATCATCAATATCACTCATCAGAATGGGGCATTTGTTACAAGTGATAAGCCTATACTGACACGTCATCATCACCCCCAAGTCCACAGTTTATATTAGGGTTCACTCTTGTGTTGTTCATTCTGTGTGTTTGGATAAGTGTATAGTATATGCTGCTAAGTCACTTCAGTCGTGTCCAACTCTGTGCGACCCCATAGACAGCAGCCCACCAGGCTCCCCATTCACTTTTCACTTTCCTGTATTGGAGAAGAAAATGACAACCCACTCCAGTGTTCTTGCCTGGAGAATCGCAGGGACGGGGGAGCCTGCTGGGCTGCCCTCTATGGAGTCGCACAGAGTCGGACACGACTGAAGCGACTTAGCAGTAGCATGACTGCTTTCATGATACAACAGCTAAGTTGGGTAGCTGCAACAGAGACCACACAGCCCACAAAGTCTGAAATAGTTACAATCTGTCACCTTACAGAAAGTTTGCTGGTCCCTGACTTAGCAGACCCTGCGGCAGAATCAGACCTCACCTTGAGGTTTCAATATGTAACAAGGTTTGTTGAAATCCATGCTACCTAAACTTCACTTCTTCTCTTCATCTCTTACTGGGGCAGGAGGAGAAGGGGCCAACCGAGGATGAGATGGCTGGATGGCATCATTGACTGGATGGACGTGAGTCTGAGTGAATCCAGGAGTTGGTGATGGACAGGGAGGCCTGGCGTGCTGCGATCATGGGGTCACAAAGAGTCGGACACGACTAAGCGACTGAACTGAATGATCTAGAGTTGCTATTTCAACTCATTCCTTTGTCTCTATAAGGACCTCCCCATTTCCATCTCTCTTTATGGACCTCCTCCTTCTCAGCAGGTATCTAATCTCTCATTTTATAAAGAACACCAAGCCTGCACAATAAGAATCCTTTCTAATTACTTCTCTTACTCTGTTACCCCATGGGAAACCAAAACTGTTCAAAAAAACTTAAAAGCCCTAATGGTATCTTTAGTATCTGATAAGCTTGCGCTCAAATCCCAGCTCTGCAGTTGCTAATATTTCACTGTGACCCTAGGCAAGACCTCAGCCACTAGGTTTTATTGTGTATAAAACTGACTGATGACACCTGGCTTAGAGGGCTGTTGTGAAGGTGAAGTTAAACAACAGGGGCTTGCATGAAAAGGAACGCATCGGTCCTAATGAGGAAGATGAACATAGAGCCTATTACACAGGGTGAAGTAAGTCGGAAAGAGAAAAACATTGTATACTAATGTGTATATAAGGAATCTAGAAATATGGTACTGGTGAACATATTTGCAGAGCAGTAACAAAGACACAAATGTTAAGAACAGACTTACGGACATGGCTGCGTAGAGGGGAGGAAAGAGTGGGTGGGATGTACGGAGAGAGTAATATGGAAATATACATTACCGTATATAAAACAGATAGCCAATGGGAATTTGCTGTATGACTTAGGGAACTCAAACTGGGGCTCAATAACAACCTAGAGAGGTGGGATACAAACGGAGGACGGAGGGATGTTCAAGTGGGAGAGGACACGGGTAAACCTATGGCTGATTCATGTTGATGCTTGCTAGAAACCAACACAATACTGTAAAGCAATTACCCTTCAATTAAAAATAAATTAAAAAAAACATAACATGGGTTTGGTATAGAGCAGATGCTCAATGACTGTTTTCTTCATTCCACTTGATTCCAAATTACTAATAGATCACATTTGTTACAAACCTAGTAATCTATCAGATACTTCATATTCATTACCTCATTAAATTCTGATAGAAATACCAAGATAGAATATAAATCGTATGGTTGTTCTACCCAAACTTTCTTCATCAATTATCCCCTTTTCCTCAGTTCTCACCCCTGATAACTCTATTTCTCTCTGCACATAGTTATACATATAAACTTCCTCAGTTTTCCTTTCAGCCTTGCCACAATCACAAATTAAGTTCTTCTCTCACTTTCCCTGCAAAAAATAAAAAAGAAATCCCACTCACACCTTAACCCTTTGCAACTCAGTTTCGATTTTTTTTTTTTATGTTTCCCCTGTCTCCCTGTCCTCAATTCCTCATCTCCCAATCAATCTTGAATCTATAACAGTTCTGCTTTAATGAAACTGCTGCTGTTAACATCACTAACATCCTCCACGTTGAAAAACCAGCAGTCCTGAATCATTCCAGGCCTCCTTTTCCTCTCTGCCTTTGGTTATAGTACTCTTTCTTTCTTGAAAGTCTGCTCCCTTGGTTTCTGGTTTCCTCTATACACATCTCTCTCTCTCCCTCCTGTGTAATACCTTACTGTTGAGTTTATCTGTCTATTACAGAACTTACTCACGTCACACATTTGGCTGAGAGCTCCTTGAGATTAAAGACTCTACATCTGCCTAGCACATAGTAAGCACAAAGTAAACATCTGTTGAATTAACGACTGAGTAAATTCTGTTTCATTCCATTCCTTCTGTCACTACTCTGATTGAGACTCTCGTTCCCTCTTACCAGGTCTATTTTACAAGTTTCTTAACCAGCTTCCTTACTTTCAACCTACTCCAAACATTTCCAGGTGTGGTTGCCAAGTTAATTTTCCTAATGTAGATCTGTGGGACACATCCTTATCTTACACAAAAACCTTCCAATTGCTCACAGAATTGAACCATACATATGAATTTGGAATTCGGCACCCCACAGTAAAAGTCCAGTGTGCCTTCCATGATCTTTTAAGACTATTGTTTAACCCAAAACCTAACATGGTCTTTCACATTCTTTGTGTTTGGTTCCCAAACTCCTTCTGTTGTAATCTTTCATCCTTTCAAGGTCTGCTTTCTCCATAATACTTTTCTTGATCCCACAGGGGTGAATAACTTTTGATCTTTGATGTTTTAATTCACATAGGACTATTTATACTATTTGGATGGGTCATAATATTTCCAGCCTGTTATTGTGATTAGTGATTGGCCTGATTGAGTGAACAAGCTTGCAAACTTTCTTAGAGCAAGAACTGTGCATTCTTTATTTTACATTCCATCTCAAAATGTATTTTCAATGAACTTTTAGTGAATTAATAGTTGGTTAGCTATATATAGTAAATACTTTGCATTTAATTATCTCCTATCTAAAACACTTTCCCTTAATTCAAGAAGCAAGTTTCAGCAAATAGGGCATTCTGAATGTGATTATTTCTAGGTGCACTCAGATGCAACACCCTCTTTCCTTCTGAGTCACATTTGATCAGCCTATTTTCTTAAAAAAAAATTTTTTTTTTAACTCTCCCTTAATGCTCAAGCTCATCTTTAACTTTGACCTAAACCCTTTGACCGAAACACTTCCCCAGTGAAGCTGCCTGAAATAACTGCCCATGACATGGATGCAGTCTCCTCTCTCACACTTCCTACCCTCTTCTTAGCCTACCACAATCTGGTTTCCACATCATCCCTCTACCCAAAATGCTTTTGCAAAGTCAATCACAATCTCTTTGTTGCTAAATAGAGTGTGCCATTCTCAGTCCTTAACATACTTGACACTTCAATTCTAAGATGGTCCCAAGTTTTTGTTTTGAGCCCAAAACTCAACTTTAGCTCCATATTTATAGATCCCATTGTCTGCAAAGACACCTTAAACTGAATGTTAAACCCAGTGGAGTGCTCAATAATATTTGTTGAATGGAGAATACCTCCCAAGTCTGCTCTTCTTGGTCTAGGTAAGCATTTCTTAGCCTGTTTTATCCTGTACCCTCTTTTTTATTAGAATATAAAATCCAATGGCCCTTCAGTACCAAACACATTCTGACACAGCTGCCCACCTTTCACCCAGAGGTTTTTGCAGCTTGAGCATGATTGTACATTTCCATCAGACCAAGATGATCCTGTGGAGCATTAGTTTCTGGTGTTTAAACTATTAAAATAATAGTATTGGTTGAATTTTCCAAATGTAAAATTATACTATAATATTAAATGTATTCATAGGCTTTTGAAACAGTATACAGCCTCTGGAAGATCTTGCTGCCCATAGTGGGTTGAAGTCAAATTTCCCTTTCTACTGCTCATCCTCCCAGTTGACAACCCCAGGGTTAGAAGCTCTTTAAGATTGAGTACAGCTCAAAATTTGTGCAACTTTTGGTTATAAAGAGCTTAAGTGTTTTTGATCTCTGAATATTTGGGGCATTTTCCCTTTCTTTCCCTCATCCTCTGTCCTCTAACCTCTGTTCATACTTCTAAACCCCCACCCCTTTTATTTTTCTTATTTTCACTGCATTGATCATGGATTGTGCTATCCCTGTGGACAGCTGGACATTCCTTTTTTGGGAGGCCAGAAAAGTAACTTGTCAGTTTTGGAATTTTCTGTGAATAAATGCAAGTGGCCATGTCTTTGGTTATACATGGAAGTCCAAAAAAAATTTTTCTGAGTTGCTTTGGGGAAGTCATCCAAGCATGGTTGAGAAGAGAGGCCTTCTTTCCAGATCTGGATTCCCAAGCAAACAAGAGAAATTCACTGAATTCATGCATAAGCCATAGCTGAATTCAAATTTTTTGCACAGCAGAAACTAGAGGGGAAGTCTTAACATTCCTTCTGCTCACATCTTTATTTCACTGTGTCCTGCTTGCTCATATCTTAGAAAAGTTAGAATTGCTAAACTATAGGAAAAAGTGCTTTGCCCTTCCTTCAGTTTATGAAAGAAATTGAAAATAACTTTGGGCTATTTTTTTTCACAGTACATTTTTGTCATTTTTCCTATGTATTTACCCTCACTAAGCTAGCTTATATATGTTAAGAAAGCTTTCAGTGAAGGAAGTTAAACATTATTAAATCTGTTTTTGTAACTGTCTTATTGTAAGAAAAAAACTACAATCTTGCTCTTGGTTTTAGAGCACTTTATAAGGAGTCTATGAAAATCAAAAGGGATTTCTTTTACCCCCAGTTTCCTCTTTGAAGGACATACTCATTAGACTATGACAACATAGGCAATCTTGAATGGCTGACAGATTGGACAACTTCGCCTAAGAGTTACACTGTTGACAGTCAAGTTCAAGGCTCCAAGAACCTTATAACATCAATTGCTTAAGCCAAAAAGCAGAAGTAAAGACCTAATCAACTTAAAATACCTATGCAGAAAGTATACAAGTGTGTAGGCAAAAGACTCCTGAAAGCTTTCTAAACCTGGTTTTTCAAAAGGGTTTGTAAAGTGTTTCTCAATTCTCACTCCACACCCCAAACTCCAAACAAATTACATGTGTTGAGCCATTATAGTTAACACATGCACTGCTGCTGCTGCTGCTAAGTCACTTCAGTCGTGTCCGACTCTGTGTGACCCCATAGACGGCAGCCCACCAGGCTCCCCCATCCCTGGGATTCTCCAGGCAAGAATACTGGAGTGGGTTGCCATTTCCTTCTAGGGCATTTTCCCTTTCTTTCCCTCATCCTCTGTCCTCTAACCTCTGTTCATACTTCTAAACCCCCACCCCTTTTATTTTTCTTATTTTCACTGCATTGATCATGGATTGTGCTATCCCTGTGGACAGCTGGACATTCCTTTTTTGGGAGGCCAGAAAAGTAACTTGTCAGTTTTGGAATTTTCTGTGAATAAATGCAAGTGACCATGTCTTTGGTTATACATGGAAGTCCAAAAAAAATTTTTCTGAGTTGCTTTGGGGAAGTCATCCAAGCATGGTTGAGAAGAGAGGCCTTCTTTCCAGATCTGGATTCCCAAGCAAACAAGAGAAATTCACTGAATTCATGCATAAGCCATAGCTGAATTCAAATTTTTTGCACAGCAGAAACTAGAGGGGAAGTCTTAACATTCCTTCTGCTCACATCTTTATTTCACTGTGTCCTGCTTGCTCATATCTTAGAAAAGTTAGAATTGCTAAACTATAGGAAAAAGTGCTTTGCCCTTCCTTCAGTTTATGAAAGAAATTGAAAATAACTTTGGGCTATTTTTTTTCACAGTACATTTTTGTCATTTTTCCTATGTATTTACCCTCACTAAGCTAGCTTATATATGTTAAGAAAGCTTTCAGTGAAGGAAGTTAAACATTATTAAATCTGTTTTTGTAACTGTCTTATTGTAAGAAAAAAACTACAATCTTGCTCTTGGTTTTAGAGCACTTTATAAGGAGTCTATGAAAATCAAAAGGGATTTCTTTTACCCCCAGTTTCCTCTTTGAAGGACATACTCATTAGACTATGACAACATAGGCAATCTTGAATGGCTGACAGATTGGACAACTTTGCCTAAGAGTTACACTGTTGACAGTCAAGTTCAAGGCTCCAAGAACCTTATAACATCAATTGCTTAAGCCAAAAAGCAGAAGTAAAGACCTAATCAACTTAAAATACCTATGCAGAAAGTATACAAGTGTGTAGGCAAAAGACTCCTGAAAGCTTTCTAAACCTGGTTTTTCAAAAGGGTTTGTAAAGTGTTTCTCAATTCTCACTCCACACCCCAAACTCCAAACAAATTACATGTGTTGAGCCATTATAGTTAACACATGCACTGCTGCTGCTGCTGCTAAGTCACTTCAGTCGTGTCCGACTCTGTGTGACCCCATAGACGGCAGCCCACCAGGCTGCCCCGTCCCTGGGATTCTCCAGGCAAGAACACTGGAGTGGGTTGCCATTTCCTTCTCCAGTGCATGAAAGAGAAAAGTGAAAGTGAAGTCGCTCAGTCTGTCTGACTGTTAGCGACCCCATGGACTGCAGCCCACCCGGCTACTCCGTCCATTGGATTTTCCAGGCAAGAGTACTGGGGTGGGGTGCCACTGCCTTCCCCGACACATGCACTACTTCCTTCAAATTTTCTTAAAGAGGCCAAACTGATAAAAGCCGTTGCACCTAATCATGTGATTTCGTTTTCTTGCAAGTCTATACCTTTGTGGTATTAAAGCTCCAGACGGTTTCGGTGTCAGTGCCCTCTTTCTAGGCATTAACTTTCTATCATCACTTAAGCAGGTTCTGCACTGATCATTTAATGTGCAAATTAAGAATATAGTTTCTATTGTAGTATACAGTAGAATTTACGATACACAACTGAAAAAAGAGACTCAAATTCATGTCCAGCATCATATTACTAAACGAGTTATTTCTCTGTCTTCTATTTCTTTTCTCATTTTTAATATCATCTTTTCATCCATCCTTAGCTTTCTGTTCAAAGTTCCATACAGATCAGCAAGGTCTGAGTTTTGCTTTAGCACCCTGGACTCATCCCCATGGGCAGCAACAAGCAAATGTAGAGGTCCCACTGAAAAATACTGTTTTCATAACTAAGTGCCTGACAAGCTAACATACTGATATTTTTTTCCCTCATGGAAAACGTGTAACGGTATTTTTTTTTTTCAACTGCTACATAATTCTCAAGACTATTAAGTAGGATAAGAACTACTACCAGGAAAACTTTGAGGGTGTGCTAAGCAGATCACTGGGCTTAGATATGCATGTTTAGTTTTAGGAGCTGGGCCAGTCAACGTGCTCCTGCATAATAGAGGTATGAGTAATTTAAAGATGGAGAGAGAAGGGAGAAGTCAGGGATAGAAGAGCTAGGGAAGCTGGGTAAATTATGAGGGAAGGGCCAGAGAGGAACCTTCAGTGTTGGCAAATTAAGGCACTGTGCAAACCAGAATGTTCGAGTGGTTTGACATCAGATATACATATAAACTATTCCCCTCATCTTTCCCTCAGTAAAATCTTCACTGCTCACTCACTCTTCTGTGAAAGAGGGGTATACTGGTGAACACAAGGAAAAGCTGATATCTGTGACTGTGGGTTGACCCTGGACAAAACCAGAAAGAGGTTATGCATGTGCCAGAGACAGCAGGGTCAGCTAATATCTGTGTTACTCCAAGAAGGCCCAGGTATTAGAGAGAAATTGTACAAATCTTAACTATGTTGAACTCATTCAGGGTGATTTTCAGGTCCACTATATCCTTCTACTTTTCTGTATATTCATTCTATTAATTTTTGAAAGTTTGATATTGAAATACCAACTAAAAAACTTAATTTATCTGCTTAAGAAATAATTGTATTATATAATATAACTATATCTAACTTTGTTCTGTATTTCCCAAGTCTCAGGTAAATATGTTAATATACTTTCATAACTTAAAAAAGAAACAGCAAAATAAATCAGACCGGGACTTACTCCACATAGTCACATACTGCCTATATTAACAAAGCCCAGTCTCTGCATCTTTCTGATCCTGCAGTATGTCCACTGTAAAATGGGTGTAGTGATAGCAGGCTTTGGGGTTTCAGGAGGATTAGGGCTAAAATGTACAAAATACTCACTATATGGAAGTTACTTTTTTAATGATTTTTTTCCCCATTTTTGCTGTAGCTGCTGAAAACCCTGAACCAAGTCTGTGACTCAAGAAAAAAAAAAAAAATGAAATGTAGTCTTCAGATGTGTTGTATTTTTCTTCCTGAGTTTTAAACTAAATTTTATTTTTTCTACTCATAATTATTTACTGATCCTATATCTATGCTGTTGTATTACAATCTGCCGCAAAACCCTTGTAAAAAGTGGTATTAAAGAGTTTCTATTATCCTTTCCAGATCCCCATAGTGAATTTTAGGACATGAAGGGAACTAGAGCATCTTCTTCCATGTTAAATGCTGCTGCCCTGCTTATAATTTCATGGAGCTGTATGACCAATACTTGGAGTGACCATGGCATTGATTAAAACCTGTCCCAAACTGTCTTGCCTTGTCCCCTTTATTATCTAGCACTGGCTCCCATCCGGGATTAGCAATGATCCATCATCTGTAGAAACCTGGCTTTATCTTCTTTATCTTTGCATCACTACCAACTAAGCCGATCAGACCCAACCATCACAATCACACCAAAACGCCTGCCCCATCCATAGGAGGCAAGAAAAGAAACAAAAGCAACAGATAACATTTCTATCACACCTGAGAGAAGCAAGGCCCCAAAATGCCAGTGATCAGTCCATCATCAATACAAAACTGGAATTAAAATCCCGCCAATCCCTTTCCTCCATTCTCAGCACTACAGAAGGTGAGTGCTTAACACACTCGTTTACTCAGGCAAACCATAGCTTGTCAGGACATCAAGTCATGAGCACATTTATTTGATTCTACTGAAGATAATAGCTTCCAATGACACAGCTTACGCAGGGGCCAGAGCCCCAACCCTGGAAAGATTAGAGCTATACAAGCCTCATCTCCACCTTTGAAATTTATTGCTAGTTCATGAAAGCATCAAAATCTCAATACCATCACTGTAATGGAAAGGTAGCACCCAGTTCCTAGTGCAAAACCCAAGGAACTTTTAATTTTGCACAAAAGAAAACAGAACTTTAAAATAAGTCACAGGTGCTTCAGAGTTCTGACAAATATGTGCCCTTTTCCTTTCCTCTAATAACTTCTGAAGACAGCACAAAGACCAAAGTTTCTAAACTTTCCAGAAGTGGGTTTTTGCGTGTTTGTCTTTGGTTTTGTTTTGGCTTAGCAAATAGTACAGCATATGGCATAACAGTTGTTATATCCAGGAACAGAGGTTGTAAGCAAAAGACGAGAAGTTTTGCCTCACCCCAGTGGTTAGCTGGGAGATACCAGGCTCTCCAATTTCCCCAAATCCAGGTGTTTACAGAACAGTGTTTACACCTATGTTGACGGAAAGAGGAAACACTCATTTCTCCACTAGCAAGAGCTCTAGAGCAGGCAGTCCTTGCTAGAGCAGGCAGTCCTTGACAAACCAAGCAAACAGGAACCTTAGCTGATTTTCAGACTGGATTATGTATTCATTAGCAAGTCTTCACCATCATCATTCTTTACAACTACAACAAAACAAATTACCTCAAGCCCTTACCACAAGTACTTCAAGATAACATAGAAGAGCAATTTTGCAAAATGCTTACAAGATTGACTAGACATGAAATTAGTAAGTAAAAGACCAAGTATTATTGTTTAGGTACCAATAAGGCTTAGCAATAAAACTAAAATGACATCTAAATAATAAACTTATTCTTTAAAAACTAGCAACTATCTTTACCAAACAAGTTTAATTTTTAGAAAAAGGAATGAAATCAATATTATAAGAAAAATCTGTGTAACTGTTACCATTAAATACATCTTTCAGACAAAAGCTCTTTTATGTTGAGCTTCTCTATCAGTCTGAGATCACAGGCCGTGATTACGATGGTACAGTACAGAACATCTAGAATATTACTGTGTCCATGTAGATGACACAACAATTCGACTTGCTTTCATAGGAAAAAACCACTTAGATGCATGAAAAAGTGTGCCAATTAGTTTTACTCTTCTCCCTCCCTCCCACCCCTCAGGTTTTAATCATCTGATCTTATACACATCTAGATGTGTATAAGAGACAGGGTTTTAATCATCCGTTTTGTAGCAACTGTTGTAAATTATGGGTAACAACAACCTTGGAACTTCAATTCCAATACAAACCAATACCCACTGCCACCTTCTTGGCAGTTTGCCATGTGTGCTATTTTACAGCTAGGCATTAGGAGGCAGCAAATGGCTCAAAACCACAGGCAAAGATAAAGTTGGAAAAGAGACCCAAAACAGCAAAAGCATAGAAAACAGATTTCATCTTAAATACAAACTTGAGATTTGCTGTGACAAATGGTTAGAAGGGGAAAGTGTTTGGCCCTCATAGAGACCTCTGTGAAACCTTCTGGATCCTACTTCCCATTTCATCATCTCTAAGAAACTGGTTACCTTAAGGGTTAAACAACATAGGTCTCGGTTTCATTTAAACTTGTTTTCTGGGTCCAGAGGGAAAGGTCTCAGGGTTGCCTATGTGGAATTCTTAGGTCACACTCGAGTTGGCAGTGCCCGCACTAATGCAGATACTGTTCATCTAGGAGACATTAGAACTGATGCTGCCCCATATCCCTTTGTTCCAATTTAAAGTATTTACATATTTTAAATATGCACCATAGTTATGTAAAAATGCCAATGCTGCATGTATGTTTAAAAAAAATACTTGTGACATGTGCTCTCATTAAAAGTAACATCTCCTTAGACAACACATGCCATTATTTTTAGGGAGCTGAAAATAGACTTTTCACTTTTCCTAAAAAGGAATAATCTCTCTCAACAAAGCTCATTTCAATTATAATGCTTTATTAAATTATAGGAAACATAAATTAAAGAGCCTTAAAAATGTTTGATTGGTTTATAATATCATAACAACTCTTGCGTCTCTCTCTGGATATTTACTTGAAAGAAGTAAGCTCATGTAGCTTACACAAGAATTTTATTTCAAGCACAAGTAGAAAGGGCATGATTGATAGGAGTCAGAACTATATATGTGTGAGGAAGACTGTGTAGGACATGGAGATAAGATAGTTTTCTATCTTTCATCTCCAAGATAGTTCCCTGCAATTTTGTGCATTGTTTCTTGAATTGTTGTGCTAAGAATGCACACATTACATGCCACACAAAACTTAGCTATTACAGAATACACAGAGTAAAGCAGTAGTGAAAAAGACACTCATCAGCACAATGTGATAAACAGTTAAATCGAACCAAAAGTCATTCACATCAAATAATGCAAATGCTGCACAAAACGTATTTCCTTCTAAGCATGCATGCTGATTCCAAACTCCTCCAAAAACCGAATTTCAGCTTTACTATGTTTAACTATTAACAGTAATTGAAAAAAAAAAATCACACATTACTTACTATTTTGAAGACATCTATGCCATCCTTCTGAATCCAAGGGGTGAAGAAGAATCACTGCCACGAGGAAATCTATCAAGCAAAAGGAGAGAAAAATAGCAAATATTAATTGTCTGAAAATTAGCGTCTTCAGGTTTTCTTGAAGTACTTCCCAAAGGATCCCAAACCAATGAAGAAAAAGTTGGAGGAAAACATCACACACATCACCAGCCGACTTTCTCCACAAACCTATGCAGCTCCAAACTTTAAAGGCTAAATTGCTGAGCATCCTGAGTGAGCAAATATCCGACTTCCGTATCACAGGTTACATACACAATTTCAGTAAGACGAATGCATCTCCAAAATTGTGGTTACTTTAATGTATTATCCAGATTTCCCCGTTTCTCTCCTTTTCTCTCTTTTCCATTCACATTTTTCTTCCTACAAAATGCACATAGGTCTGTTCTTCCTTGTACCCGAGTCAGGCCTGGCTTTGAAATGCATTTCAATCTCTCAACACAGACTGCTTTCATTGCATTTAGAGTCCCACTAAGGCCCAGCTTTAAAAGCTACTGATTCTTTTTTTCTTTAGCCTTCCTCACAAAGGAAGGGTATTTTGTAAATTACCAGCTCGTTCAGATCAACAAAAGGTACTTTCATAGAAAGCCCCATTTGATTTTGCTCAAATTTGATTACAAGGATGGAGAAAAGGAAAGGAAGTCAAAAAGAAAAACCCCAGATGGCTTTTTCATTCATCTCAGTGAATGAGCTTTATCTGTGCCTTTTGAAACTGTAGCAGTGGAAAAGCATTTCTGTTGGCTTAAAAAACTTGACAAAAATTATTGGTTTGCCATTTCTCATGTAACAGCCATTGGGAACTGGATGAAAAGACTTTTTCATGGGATCGCCTGCTTGGATCAAAATAATGGAGATTAGGTATTTCATTATAAATTACAGTGGGAGATAGAGCAGGCTGTCATATTAATAGCAACCTGCTCATGGCCTTCAATGGTAGCTATTCTCCTAGACAAAGGACCAAGGGGGTTGTCTATTGAACTTGTACTTTAGGCCTGATCAATTTTCTATCATCAAGGCAAAAGGTGAGATGACTAACAAAGGAATTCACACATGAGTGACCTCATAAGCCTACAGATAAAACAGCTTAAAGAAGCAAAATACATCCTGAAATTATGGATGATAAACTATATAAAGAAGAAGACAGAGTGTGAGAGTGAGAGAGGAAAGAGCAATGGTCTATAATTCTCCTCTCTTCTTGGCCAAATGGACACATTAAAAGCTACTTGTTTTCAGCTGCAGATAATTGCAACGTTTGGTTTGCAGTGGTCTGCTTTAAATCCTTCAGCTGACTTCTTTTTTTTTCCTCAGCACAGCTCCAGTCATTTCATTCACTATTAACAACAGCATTGTGTTCAAGACAAAGCTTCAACCAAGAGTCACACTTAAAAATAAAAACTAGAAAGAATCCCAAGCAGCACAGGCTTCAAGATATTACACAGCTGAACGTGCACTTGTTATTTTCCTCCAGGTTACCAGCCTCTTGCCTGCCTCTCCGTGTGCACGTTTTTCTTAGATTTTAAATCATGTGAAGCCTAAGCTGGACCTGTGACTAAAAGAAATAGAATCTTAATGAAGCCTAATGAAACATGTGATTCTATGAAGATTCTTTTGAAGAATAGTGATGATAAAATACAAATCAAAGAAGTAGTGTAGGAAAGGTGACCGATTTTCATCTAACCACAAGGAATAATTTAGATTCCCCATTGAAGTTGCCCAGATCATTGTAGAAATTGCTAAAAATTTCTTCCCTATTATACTTGCAAGGAAATTTCAGCTTCTCTTTAAAAAAATAATTGGAATTTCTCACTGCTAGTCTTAGTGTTCCTTGAATTCAGGATGACAGTAGAGAATTCATGTCTCAGAGAGATAAAACCTGGGTTACTAAAGGTTATTATTACCTGGAAATGCAGATACATGTAACACTTTCTGCATATCACATAAAGCAAATGAAAAGTAAAAGACATGTGAGCAAGATATGTTTTTACTGTGCTATTTTTTAAACCAAAAGGTAGTATAAGATCATTAATATAAAAGGGCTTCCAACTGCCTGAAAGCTTGAAAAAGAACCATCAATATCGCTTGTGACAGCAGCCGTCAAAATAAGGCTACATTTTGAAAGGCACCCTTGACAGGTGTAATGACCCCCAAATCCTGGGCACAAGCAGTCTGAGTCTACACTCATATGTATAGTAGTAATGACATACAGAAGGTCACTGTGTAAAGATCAATAAAACAAGGTTATAGTATTATCTGAGGCATATACACAAATGATTCATTTGTATAAAATTTTACCTTGTTTTTAGGGGACCCTTGATCCCTCAGCTGTTTTAACCACTCAGAGAGACCATAACTTCAAGGAACTCAATTACACTGATAGAAGTCGGTGTGCCTGCAAGCTCTCTCCACTATCGGCATAAATGTAAATGGATCTGAACTTTCCAAAGGGTAAACTGGACAGCATTCTTCAAGAGTTTGAAAGCCTTCGTAACTCTTAATCCAGTTATTCCTTCTCTAGGAATCTTCCTAGTACAAACTATCAGAAATGCAGATAAAGATTTTTTTCAACAAAGTAATTATACAGTGAGTCAGACAGTTACAGGATAGGGATTAGGACTTCAAGTTCTCGAGCCAGACTTGCTGAGTTCCAAATTAACCTCACCAGCTTCTAATGACAACCTCATGACTTTCATTATTAACCTCTCTCAGTTTTCTCATCTGTAAAGTGGGGATCTCAAAAGTGTATTACAAAAATTAAAATAGTTAATATATATAAAGCACTAAAGCTGTGGCTGAAACATCGTTAAGTACTAAATAGGTATTGTGAAGTCATTCAGTCATGTCCGACTCTTTGTGATCCCTTGGACTGTAGCCTAGCTGGCTCCTCCCTCCATGGGATTCTCCAGGCAAGAGTACTGGAGTGGGTTGCCATTTCCTTCTCCAGGGGATCTTCCCAACCCAGGGATTGAACCTGGGTCTCCATGTAAGTACCAAATAGGTATTGTGAAGTCATTCAGTCATGTCCGACTCTTTGTGATCCCTTGGACTGTAGCCTAGCTGGCTCCTCCCTCCATGGGATTCTCCAGGCAAGAGTACTGGAGTGGGTTGCCATTTCCTTCTCCAGGGGATCTTCCCAACCCAGGGATTGAACCTGGGTCTCCAGCATTCCAGGCAGAAGCTTTAACCTCTGAGCCACCAGGGAAGCCATCCACTAAATAGGTATTAGATATTTTTATTATACATGCTTAAATTTTGAAATTATCAACTAAATTGTGATAAATACAACAGAATGTAGTATGCCCATTAGAGATCCTTTTCTTACTGAAATGGGAAAATATTCATACTAACTGAAAAATTAAGGATATAAAACTCCATGTATTATGTGATTTCAAATATGTATATTTGATATTGGCTTCCTTGGTGGTTTAGACGGTAGAGAATGCAGGAAACCTGGGTTTGATCCCTGGGTCAGGAAGATCCCCTGGAGAAGGAAATAGCTGGAGAAGGAAATCCACTCCAGAACTCTTGCCTGGAGAATCCCATGGGCAGAGGACCCCGGCGAGCCTCAGTCCATGGAGTTGCAAAGAGTTGGAGAGGACTGAGAGACTAAGCACACAGATTTGATATATATATATATATATATATGAATAGTATATGCATTATATATATAATATAGATATGTACATTAAAAGTGGCAATAGTATTTATTCTTGGATAATGTAATTTCAAGTGACTTTTTTACATTTTAATTTTTAAGGGAAAGTAAACATTTTTAAACTCTTATTTTTATGAGTTGGTTTATGAAGAAGGAGGAAACCTAGGAGGAGCACCAAGCCACAAGCAGTATTTATGAAACAGAGGTAGGCCAGGCCAAGGGCAGGGCTTCCCAGGTGGTGCTACGTGGTAAAGAACCTGCCTGCCAATTCAGGAGACATAAGAGATGCCAGTTTGATCCCTGGGTCAGGAAGATCTCCTGGGAGAGGGCATGGCAACCCACTCCAGTGTTCTTGCCTGGAGAATCCCATACACAGAAGAGGAGCCTGGTGGGCTGGAGTCCATAAGGTCGCAAAGAGTCAGACGCTACTGAAGCAGCTTAGCACAGCACACAGGCTAAAGGGGAAGTCAGAACCTACGTCAAACCCTGCTTCAGCGCTGAGCACTAAGAGAAGGAAACGAGATGTGCTTCCATAACTGGGAATTGCTAAGCTTAAAGTTTAAAATGCAAACAAAATCCAAACATAATGGATCCACAAAAATTCCTGCCCCGAGGAGCTGTCAGTACAAAGGCATCAGACAACAGGGGAAGACATGCGTGTACCAGTATATACAGGTTCTGTGAAAAGGTCAGTTTTCATTCCAATTCCAAAGAAAGGCAATGCCAAAGAATGCTCAGACTACCGCACAATTGCACTCATCTCACACGCTAGTAAAGTAATGCTCAAAATTCTCCAAGCCAGGCTTCAGCAAGATGTGAACCGTGAACTCCCTGATGTTCAAGCTGGTTTTAGAACAGGCAGAGGAACCAGAGATCAAATTGCCAACATCCGCTGGATCATGGAAAAAGCAAGAGAGTTCCAGAAAAACATCTATTTCTGCTTTATTGACTATGCCAAAGCCTTTGACTGTGTGGATCACAATAAACTGTGGAAAATTCTGAAAGAGATGGGAATACCAGACCACCTAACCTGCCTC
>SJYX01009860.1:306633-317287 GCA_006410675.1 Oreotragus oreotragus
AGGGCAGGGAGGGAAAGTGAGAAGCCTAGAGTGTTTAACTGGGTGCACCAGTATTTAGCAACAATATGTGACTGGAAAGTTATGGAATATCCCAAGATATTATTAACTGCCAGGAATAGGACAGAGCATAGCTGAAGGTGCAGAGAAGAGAACTGAATACAGATTACTCAGTATAGGAGCTACATGTATATCATGCCTTTGTTACAAGGAAGAAACAATGGCAGTTTAAGTGCTAGACTTTTCAAGAAACTTCTGTTAATAAAAAGAAAACTTCTAGAATATGGACGTGCCATAGCTAGCAATTCCACTTCTGGGTATATATCCAATTATGTATAGTGCTGCTGCTGCTAAGTCGCTTCAGCCATGTCCGACTCTCTGCGAGCCCAGAGACGGCAGCCCACCAGGCTCCCCTGTCCCTGAGATTCTCCAGGCAAGAACACTGGAGTGGGTTGCCATTTCTTTCTCCAATGCATGAAAGTGAAAAGTGAAAGTGAAGTTGCTCAGTCGTGTCCACGGTGCTATTACCTTATATGCTTCAGTAAGGCATAGCTGTGTTGACAGCAGGGAAGACCATGTGAAGAAGAAAATGATGAGCTTGAAACTCAGACAGAAGGGTTTTCCCAGGGACTTGATGGTCAATTCATTTACAAAGAGCACATACCCAACATTACCATTCATGTTGGTAAATAATCTAAATAATTATTCTTAATCTGTCCACATATCAGCCTGGCTCCCTTTCCAGGCATGTTGATACATACAGTGCCTTTCTGCAAATTAATGAAAGATGTTTCCTCTGGGAGGATGAGTTATTAAATGGCACCCCCCTCCCCACCCCAGGGCATACACTGGATCAGCATAACTCCTGGCTAGATTTTACCCCCTATTTGCCCCTCTGGCATCTCAGTGAAGTGTACAAATTTTAAAACTGACTCAACATAGCAGGCCCCTAAAATAGACAAAATAACTCAAGGTCTAAAATATGTATTCCTTTCAGAACTACAAGGAACCCAACTCTTGTAATCACATCTCTGTGAATGGTATTTATTTTTTATTGAAGTATAGTTGATTTACAATGTTTCAGGTGTAAAGCAAAGTGATTCCATCATATATTTATATGGATGTATATATACTGTAAAATTGTAAAAATATATATGTGTATGTGTATTCTTTTTTATTCTTTTCCATTATACGAAAGAAGTACAAGATTTTGAGTACTTACTGTGCTATACAGTAGGACTTTATCTGCTTTATACATAGCAGTGTGGTACCTGTTAATTTCAAATTCTAAATTTATCCTTTCTCCACTTTTATCCCCTTTGATAACTATAAGTTTGTTTTCTGTTTGTTTGTGAGTCTATTTCTGCCTTGTAAATAAGTTCATTTGTATCACTTTTGAGATTCCGCATATAAGTGATATCATACAATATTTGTCTGATTTACTTCACTTAGTATGCTAATCTCTAGGTCCATTTATGTTGCTGCCAATGGAATTATTTCATGACTAATATTCCATTGTGTGTGTGTGTATACATACATATGTATATACATATACACACTACATATATATGCATATGTATACCACATCTTTATCCATTCACCTGTTGATGGACATGTAGGTTGCTTCCATGTCTTGGCTATTGTAAATAGTGCTGCTATAAACATGGGGTGCATGTATCTTTTTCAATTAAGGTTTTCTCTGTGTAAATACCCAGAAGTGGGATTGCTGGATCATATAGAAACTCTATTTTTAGTTTTTTAAGTAACCTCCAAACTGCTCTCCATAGTGGCTGCACAAGTTTACATTCCCACCAACATCACAGGAGGGTTCCCTCTTCTTATAAATTTTATTGAAAATTTACATTTCCAACCCTGGCCTCTTATCCAAACTAATGCTACATTTCAGGTAAACTATGGGCTTCCCTGGTGGTTCAGATGGTAGATGATTAAGACATTGCTATTAGGCTATGATACTGAAGCCTCAAATCAACATATCCAAAATATCTTTATATGCCCTTTCCCACACACAAAAAAACCCAGCTCCCTCTCCTGATTCCCTCTGATTCTGTTCATGTATCATCCTAAGTGCTCAGACCCAAAATAAAGACAACATATCTGAATCACTCCTTTCTTTTGTTCTTCACAGGCAATAAATATGAGTCAATTTTCTCCTTGATCTACTATATTCAGACTTCCAGCTCTTCCCTAAGTCACATACAGTCCTGAAAATATAAGATATAATTTTTCAAGGTTCTGTAATTAACCCTCTCATCTTCTCTCTCCATAGCCTCATTCAGGAAAGCAGTAATTCTCTCCTTTGACTGTCTGTTAACTCTCTAACTCACCTTTCCTGAAACTCTCTCTCCCTGGATTCTTGGATTCTGACAGCCTCCCTGATTCTCCAGTGCCTCACGTTCCTGGCTCCAGCAATTTCAATGAGGGACTCTACCTCATCCCTGAAAGATTCTACTTTGATCCTCTTCTCTCTACATATTCTCCGGCCACCTTTTCCTCTTTAAGATCACCTATGATCTGTATGCTGATGGTTCCCAAATCCACTCCCCTGCTCCAGTCTTAAAGCCAGCTCATTACCTTAAAAAATCAACCTCAATGTTTTCCACAAGGCTTCAGGGAATGGGAGAAGCAAGTTGTGGGGGCAGGACGGAAAGACAGAGAGGGGAGGGGGTGGTAAGAGAAGAGAGTAAGGGGAGGGGAGGGAAAGGAAAGGGAAGGGCAAGGCAGCTCAAACATTCTTCAGAGCAAACAATCTTCCTTTTCTATCTGGATAAAAAGCAACACTTTTTCTCAAGCAACAAATCCCAAGCCCATGCTTGTTGGTCTTTCAGTCTCAACCTCTATTACTCACCAAAACCTCTGAATTACGTCTTATAAATTCCTCTACATTTTCTCCTCTTCTTTTTAGTCAAATTCCTATTCTCATTTGGATCTCAAGCAGCTTTGACTTAAGCAACTACAATGTCCAAACTGAGTTTCCACTCAGATTCTCAAATTTTATTCTCTACCTGGACATTACAATAATTTTTCTAAAGGAAGAATCTACTCATTTCACTTCTGATTAAAATTCTTCAAAGTACCCCCATGATACAGAGCTGTGCTAACCAAAATACATCACCTGGGAGCTTGTTAGAAATGCAAAAACTAGGACCCCATTCCAGCCCTATTGAACAAGATCTGCATCTTAACAAGATCTCCAGGTGTCTCATGTGTACATTAAATCTGAGATGCACTGATCTAAAGAATAAAATATATTTGTGAGCTCACCAATGTGCTTCCCAGGTGACACTAGTGGTAAAGAACCCTCCTGCTAATGCAGGAGATGCAAGAGATGTGGGTTCACTCCCCATGTTGGGAAGATCCCCTGGGGGAAGGCATGGCAACCCACTCCATATACTTGCCTGGAGAACTTCATGGATAGAGAGCCTGGTGGGCTACAATCCCTAGGGTCGCAAATAGTTGGACATGATTGAAGTGATTTAGAACACATGTACACATGTGAGCTCGCCCATAGGCTGGTCACAGCCTTCATAAGCTGCTGCCCATGTATCTTTCCAGCTTCAGCCTTTACCCTTCCACACTCCTTTCCTGCCTCAGGGCCTTTGTAGAAGACATTATTTTTCCAGATTACCCTTCCCTACCTCATCCTGTAATACCTGACTCATCTCACATCTTCATACAAGGTCTTAAGACCAAATATTTTGTTTCAAGAAAATAAATGTCTTAAAGAAAGCATATTAGAATAGTGTCTGCACTCGGCATGAGCTGTTTTTCCATGAAATTTTTGTTTCAGCCGAACATTGTACTTTTAATTGCATGTGTATATGTGTATTGCTTCAGTTCAGTTCAGTTGCTCAGTTGTGTCCGACTCTTTGCGACCCCATGAATCACAGCACACCAGGCCTCCCTGTTCGTCACCATCTCCTGGGGTTCACTCAGACTCACGTCCATCGAGTCCGTGATGCCATCCAGCCATCTCATCCTCTGTTGTCCCCTTCTCCTCCTGCCCCCAATCCCTCCCAGCATCAGAGTCTTCTCCAATGAGTCAACTCTTCTCATGAGGTGGCCAAAGTACTGGAGTTTCAGCTTTAGCATCATTCCTTCCAAAGAAATTCCAGGGTTGATCTCCTTCAGAATGGATTGGTTGGATCTCCTTGCAATCCAAGGGACTCTCAAGAGTCTTCTCCAACACCACAGTTCAAAAGCATCGATTCTTTGGCACTCAGCCTTCTTCACAGTCCAACTCTCACATCCATATATGACCACAGGAAAAACCATAGCCTTGACTAGACGGACCTTAGTTGGCAAAGGAATGTCTCTGCTTTTGAATATACTATCTGGGTTGGTCATAACTTTCCTTCCAAGGAGTAAGCGTCTTTTAATTTCATGGCTGCAGTCACCATCTGCAGTGATTTTGGAGCCAAAAAAAAAATAAAGTCTGACACTGTTTCNCCAACTCTCACATCCATACATGACCACAGGAAAAACTATAGCCTTGACTAGACGGACCTTTGCTGGCAAAATAATGTCTCTGCTTTTGAATTGTAGGTCTTAAATGTTCCTTTAATGTTGAGCATCTCTGTGCTGAGAAGCATTTATTTGCACAACTTGCACCAGCAAGCCCCAGACACCCACACCAGCAGAAGCCCACCTCTAGAATCAAGTTCTTGGCTGGGTCTGGGAAGGTACCTGCTCGCGGGGCGATGCAATGCGAGGGCTCAGCGCGGATTTCCCCGGCGGCTTACCGGTGGGCGGGTTGTCCCAGCTAGCGCTGCCACCAGGGGGCGCACGCGGAGCAGGGGAAGGGAGAGGGCCCCGGTGGGACCACCTGCAAAGGCCGCGGGGAGGTGGTCCAGGGCCGGAGGGAGGGCGTGGGGTGGGTTGGGTTGAGAGTGGAAAGGGAGGCTTGGTTTGTCTTTTGTTCTGGGGCGGAGGAGGTCTTGAGGTCCTTTCTTCGCTGTTTCCCGAGCCAGGAAGAGATGATAGAATTCCACCCCTCGTGGACAGAGCTCTGGGGGGCTGCCCGCGGCGGCGGTGCGGAGGAAGGGCAGGCAGGCTGCCCACCGCTCAGCTTCACCCGTGGCCTCTGGTCGCCGGCGACCTAGCTGCCTGCTGGCTCTGTTTGCTCGTCTGCCTGTGGGTCATTACAGGGATTCCGGGTGACTCACGTCGTACTTTGTTGCAAGTTTGCAGAAATTACTTATTTTAAAATGGGCAGATTGGAGACTTGAAGCCTGAAGTCCACATAATTTGAATGACTAGAATCCTGAGGTGAGTGAACAAGCGCCTATACTCATATTATCCTACTAACAGTGCACAGTATTTGGGCTTAATTTTTCTATTTCCCCGGCTTGTAATCTACTTTCCTTCCCATCAGATACACAGTGATTCTGTTCTCCCAGGATCAGCTGTTTTATAATCATCACCCTGACAGCCGAACTACATCCTTGTATTCATTTAATAACTATTTATCATCCTCTATCTTCCCATTTTCAGAAAGAAATAAGTGCTCCAGAAATTGGGGGAAAAAATGAAATTTGACCTTTATTAACTGGGTTAATTGTCAAAATCTCTGCTTGTAAAAAAAAATTAATGACCAAAAAGTGTAACTTTTAGAGTTTCAAAGATTAGGTTCATGTCCAAGGAAATATAAACTCTGACCTTTTTGACACATGTCATAAGTAACATCTATCCTAGTAAATTGCTGCTGTGAGCAATTATAACATCTTTCCTGTATCCAATTATGCAATTTAATTGCCGCGGGAAAGTCTGGCTTCCTTAAGAGATAGCCTGAAGAATTTTTTTGATACCTACAGGAGTCATTTTATATTTGTTCCAGGGGAGTATATTTGTTCATTTGGATTTCTAACAGATTGAGATGTAAACTGGACAAAGAGCCTAGCCGCTTTGGCCAAAGGCACCTTGGTCAGTAAACTGCAAAATTTGTGACAGGCATGATGGGGAAACAGGAGACAAGATTCTGTGCCCAGATGCAGTCTGTCACTGAGGCTGGATCCTCTCATTTCCTTGTTAATTGTCTGTTTGAGATGGAATGAAGTAGGTGTGGGTTAGTCAAACTCCATGGGATTAACAGGTGGTTGTCGTTTTTTTTTTCTATTTTTTTAAACATTTTATTTTAAATTGGAGTATAGCCGATTAACAATATCGTGATAGTTTCAGGTAGACAGCAACAGGACTCAGCCATACATACATGTGTCCATTCTTCCCCAAACTCCCCTCCCAACCAGGCTGTCACATTGAGACAGAGTATCTGTACTATATGGTTATCCGTATCCCTTGTTGGTTATCCATTTTAATTATACCAGTGTATACATGTCCATCCCAAACTCCGTAACTATCCTTCCCTGCGCTTTCCCTCCCGGTAAACACAAGTTCAAGTTCATTCTCTAAATCCATGAGTCTGTTTCTGTTTCATAAATTCATTTGTATCATTTCTTTTGATTCCACATATAAGGGATATCATATGATACTGCTTTCTCTGTCTGACTTCACTCGGTATGACATCTCTAGGTCCATCCACGTTGCTGCAGATGGCGTTATTCATTCTTCATTGGCTGAGGGATACTTCGCTGTGTATACGTACCACATCCTCTTTATCCATTCCTCTGCTGACGGACAGTTAGGGTGTGTTCATGTCTTGGCTATTGTAGACAGTGAGCAGGTGGTCTTTCAGATGCTATCATTCGGGGATGGTGTTTGCAGACTAGTCTGAGGAAACGGGGCTAATGCCCTGCCTTCACACTCACACACACCCGTCTCGTAACAGGGTCTGTTGTTTCTGTTTCAGCAAAGGAAACAGGGACTTCAATACTGTTATTAATCAAGTCGCCCCAAAGCTATGATGCTGGGGTCCCCTCTTATCATCCCCACAATGTTAGAAAGGTCCCACAGTGTTAGAAAACCTGGAAATGTAGTATCTAATAAACATGAAGAAGATTCTAGTTCCCTGAGGCACGTGTTCAAAGCACTTAAGTTGTGAAAAGAAATTAGACTTAAACTCTCTACTACTTGGTAGTAGAAATGAACCTTTGGGATGGAGGAGAGAGAGAAGGAATGAAAATTAGGCTAAGAGAGAACTAAGGTAATCTACCATTTTGTAGATTGTGGCATTAAAAGCCCTGGCCAGTCTCGCTTGTGTTAGGAATAGGAAAAAAAAGTAAATGTACCTGAAGACCTGGTTTGGGGATGACTTCCCCTGGCAGGCCCCCTGCACCCTCCAGACACGGGAGCTCCTTGTGGACAAGGGGCCCACGGCCTGCACTCTTTGTCCCCCCAGCCCCGATCAGATACTCAAACAACGTGGGCAAATCTACGGGTGTCACTGAATGAAAATCACTCAGTCGTGTCCGACTCTCTGTGACCCCATGGGCTATAGTCCATGGAATTCTCTAGGTCAGAAGACTGGAGTGGGTTGCCATTCCCTTCTCCAGGGGATCTTCCCAACCCAGGGACTGAACCAGGGTCTCCTGCCTTGCAGGCGGATTCTTTACCAGCTATGGGTGTCACTGAATCAAAGCTTATTAAGGAAGAGAAAGTAGGATGAGACCCTGTGGCCATTGGTGGCACCTGGACCTGCGTTTTGTCACCTGGAAAACAGGGCTTCCTCCCTGTCCCAGCCCTGGTCACCCGGTACAGTGGGGGGAGCAGCAGGCCGCAGCTGCCTGGGTCCCCGTGGAGAACCTGCACCTTGAAGGCTGTCCGAGCTCCAAGAAGACTCCGAGCTCCAAGAAGACAGCCCTGGAAAACGGCTGGGTCCTGGGGGGCCCTGCTCAGCCTGGCTGGAGCGCCGCCCGCTCACGTCGCAGGGCTGAGTGCCTGGAGGAGACAGCCACTCTGCCCCACAAGGACAAGCGGGAAGGTCAGGCTCTCCTGGCTCTGAGGACTCCTCCCAGGTATCTCACGGGGGAGAGCGAGGCCTGCTGCCTGAAACACTCGGGAGCTTTCGTCAGTGTCACCGACCCACGAGTTAACAGTTCCCACAGCCTCTCAACAGGTGGCAGGAACACACCCAGCCAGGCTGCTCTCCACCTCAGAACCCTTGGCACTCGAGTCTGGCAAAATGCAGACTGGAAACGCTTTTCTGTGAAACGCCACCTTTGCTCGAGCTGCTGGTAGTTGGGGGTAGACAGCCTGACCAAGACAGCACAGTGTCTGTGACAGCTCTGGCTTTCTGAGCTGGGGGTCTGACGCGAGCTGTGCTGTGCTTAGTGGCTCAGTCGTGTCTTGACTCTTTGCGACCCCATGGACTCTAGCGCGCCAGGCTCCTGTGCTGATGAGGTTCCCCAGGCAAGGGCACTGGAGTGGGTGGCCATTCCCTCCTCCAGGAGCTCTTTCTGACTCAGGGATGGAGCTTGCGGCTCTGAGGCCTCCTCCATTGGCGGGTGGGTTCTTCACTCCTGGGCTTCCCTCCCAGCTCAGTTGGTAAAGAATCCGCCTGCAACGCAGGAGACCCCGCTTCAGTTCCTGGGTCGGGAAAATCCTGCGGAGAAGGGATAGGCTACCCACTCCAGTATTCTGGCCTAGAGAATTTCATAGACTGTATAGCCCATGGGGTCGCAGAGTCAGACTCGACTGAGCAACTTTCCCTTTCTTTCACTTTCTTACCACTAGCGCCACCCGGGAAGCCCAAATGTGTGTGTGTATGTATATATATATATATATATATATATAATGTATGGACTCACCACAGGTACAGCTGAGTCGTAAGAGCATTAGGAGACTGTAAATAAACCTGGGAGTTGGCACAGAAATGAGTGTGAGCATCTGGGTTAACTTTCCCAGCCCCACAGTCAGGCTGAGGCCATGAACACGGGTTTCTCTGCAGTTCTATCGTGTTTCTACAGGAAATACCGATGGTGGCATTTGTGTTTAAAGCAGCTGGCCACCGTTCCATTCTTCCTTCTGAAGTTCATTCACTGCAAGGTGGTGGAACTCCGCAGGTGCTCTCCTGGGGTCCCTGGGCCCCAGCCCAGCCCAGGAGCCTCCTGTGGGGTTCACCGGGGAGGGACGGGGCTCAGCTTCCTGTGCCCTCAACCAGCCGGGCGCTTCCCTTCCCCCGGGGAAGCCCTGAATGTCCGGGTCCCACTTTCTCCAGCACTGCTTTTCCCCAAGTTCCCAAGTGCACAGAGCACCCCCTTCTCGTGAAGCGTGGCGAGCTCTGCCCGCGCTGATGGTTGTTTGTTCAAATGGCTGCCCTGCCACCTTGGGGGCAGCCCGGGCTTCTTAGAAATCTGAGTTACACAAGACTCGGTGTCACACCGGGAGCATGACCGCTGCTCCGCCCGGGTCTGAAGTTCCCGTCTCAGCTGGACAGATGCGAGCAGCCTTCCTGCAGAGCAGGGACCCCTGTGCTCCCCTACCCGCTGTGCACCCCCACCTCTAGTCCCACGAACGTTTCCTGCCTCCTGGGAGTGGCTCAGACCGAGAAAATAGTAATAACTCACATCTACTGAATGCTTAGCACACAGCCTACTCTGTGCCAGAAGCTTTTATCCCCATTACCTCATCCGGTCTTCCCTGTCCCCTTGGGAGGTAGGAAGCACAAAACGCGCAGGGACTGTCCGCAGGGCCCGGGAGAGCAGCCTGGGACCACGGGCCCAGAACCTGCACCCTCAGGCAGCACAGACCAAAGTGCCCCCGGCACTTAGAACACGCTCTTCACAGCAGGGACCCCTTCCGACGGCCGGCGGTCTGTCCGGGTCCACAGGCACAGCAGCCTTCCTCGGCGGGGATCTGCCTCCCCGACCACTGGCCAGGGTTGTGCCCAGTGTCCCATCCCTCCTCCCAGGGAGGCTCCTCAAACACCCAGGACCAGCGCTGCAGCTTCATTTAAATAACAAATATGACAGAGCATCTGAATGCAATCTGAGTTCCTCAAATTCCATTTACACACACAATGTTAGGTTTACATTATACAAGGTGCCACTGATTAAAAAAAAAAAACAGTAGGGGGACCCTTAATGAGGTGACTGGGTTCTACTCTACACTTACCTGAAATTGACACTTAAATAGAAGTGAGCCCAATTCTTCGGTCAGGTGATCGGCTATAGCCTGTTAATAAACATGTTCATTTTGCCAGATCGATAATAATGGGAACGTGGCACAATGTATCACAGAAAAAGCCTCTCACTGTAGCCATGGTTACAGCCAACGCTTCACAATCTGGGTTTTCTGAAACTCACCCCCTAAACCAACCCCTAGTAACCATGATTCCTGATTTTCTTTACAGACACTGCTATTTTAGTTCTGAACCCAAGTTGTAGGTACTTTCTCTGGGTTTTAATTCTTTCACTCCAACATGTATGCATTAACCACCAAAAATATAGTTAAGTGATGATTTACAGAAAACGAATTCCCTCATTTTTAAGTGAAAGTTTGACTTAGCACAACCCTGTATGTTGGGAACCTGGGAATATTATATTTTTAATGTCTTACCCCATCTCTCAGAAAAATTAAACACATCTTTTAGTGAGCCTATTCTAGAAACTATTGGGGGAAATCACCCATCGATTGCCAGCTTGTGTGGAAAAACGGGGTGATTTTTCCAGGGCTGGTGAAATCTAATTGCTAACTGTTTACACAAATAACACACAGAGCTAACGAAACAGAAGCAGAAGCTGGC
>SJYX01009861.1:5263-18936 GCA_006410675.1 Oreotragus oreotragus
GAAGAATCGATGCTTTTGAACTGTGGTGTTGGAGAAGACTCTTGAGAGTCCTTTGGACTGCAAGGAGATCCAACCAGTCCATTCTGAAGGAGATCAGCCCTGGGATTTCTTTGGAAGGAATGATGCTGAAGCTGAAACTCCAGTACTTTGGCCACCTCATGCGAAGAGTTGACTCATTGGAAAAGACTCTGATGCTGGGAGGGATTGGGGGCAGGAGGAGAAGGGGACGACCAAGGATGAGATGGCTGGATGGCATCACAGACTCGATGGACGTGAGTCTGAGTGAACTCCGGGAGATGGTGATGGACAGGGAGGCCTGGCGTGCTGCGATTCATGGGGTCGCAAAGAGTCGGACATGACTGAGTGACTGAACTGAACTGAACTGAATTCAACAGGCAGCTTTAGGGTAGAGCCTGAGCAGACAGAGAGGACAAATGGTGCAAAGTAATTTCTGTCCTTAAATAGCTTACAGTTCAGTAGGCAATACAGACAGACAAATAACTAAAGTAGAGTGAGCTATGTGTAATAATACGAATATGCAGGAGAAGGTCACAGGAGCATTAATTCTGTCCTGAGGTAGAGAATAATGAAAAGGTTCCCAGAAAGATGACATCTGCATCATTGATAGACTCTTTGGTTCATTCTTTTAATATGATATAAAATGATCTGGTTCCCCTATTAAAGTGTGTCCTTCTTATATAAACAAATAAAATGGGTGGTGTGTTTCTTCATCCCAATACATGGAGAACTAATTTAGAGGCCATCATAAGTTGTCTACCCCTTGGAAATATTTTCCAGCTAGACAGAGCTATAGATCAGATCCTTTATGCAGCTGGTGTCAGAATTACTGAATGATTGTGCAATAAGAGATTATTGATTTTGTCATAACTATGCTGAGGACCAGTTCACTCATTCACTCCAGGTCTGAGCTGAGCTGAATAGCCACTGAAGACCTGCTGACAGCAAAGAAATGCACCATCTTTTGGATCACGTCGTGCCTACCTCTCAGCCTGACGCCAAATACTAATTTGGAGCATTTAACGCAGAAACATAGCAGTTGCTTGCTTTTCTTGTCATTTTAGTCAGCCCAATTTCATCTACTAGGTTCTTTGTGGCAAAGTTTAGTATTTTCATGACAATCTCCCTCTGGTTTTTAGGAGGGTCAAAATGCTGGACAAAATGCTCAGACACTTGGATTTCATGTCTGCAAAGTTCTTTTAATTTTTCCTATGGAGTTTAAACATAGCAGGGACCTGTTTTTTTCCCTCTTGAACATCCTTCATCATTTTTTGGTCCAAAAGAGAGGATTCTTCTATTTAGTATTACAGGTTGGGAGCGGGATCCATTCTGAGGCTGAGAAAGCCTAGCGAGAAAAAGATCAGCTGGATCAATCAGGAATTTTCCTTCAGGAGCTAGTGTTGATAAACATGGAGGAAATGTGGTAATTGACAGTGGCTGCTAATGCTGAAAGTGTTACAAGACAGAGAAAGAAAAATGATGGCCTGTGAGAAAAAGTTACAAGATAAAGAAAAATGATGGCCTGTGTGCAAACTGTACCTTGTAAGGAAGCAGAAATCTTAATGTATCATTAGTGATGTGGTGGAGGAAACGAGAGCACACTCTGTTCTTTCATTCCATTCAGAGACATTTGCCCTTTATTTCCCTGTACGTGCGTATCATTGAATAACTCTACCCTGTATGAATCTGCTTGTGTGAATCTCTCTCTCTCTAACTGAAAAGGTTCAATCAAGACACCCAGAAGAGCAGGTAAAGAGAGAAGAGGACAGGGTTCACTATTTTATCCTTTGAGGCCCTGCCAGCAAGTTACTTGTACACATTATTATTGTAGCACTTAAGTATAGATTAGATTATACTTGCGTATTTGTATGCCTCTCTTGTTATTTGCATGTCTTAATCATCTTTGCATGTACAGCATTGATCATTCTGCCTCGTGCATTAGTGGGTACCCCCAAAACCTTGTTGAACGGAACTGAGGAAGGAACCTTGAAAAATAGTTGAAGGTTGAACTCAGTTGGAGGGAGGGTGGGATAAGTCCACAGAACAGATTTAGAAAAAGGACCTACAGCAGTAGATGGGGGTCTAGAAAAATGTGGTGTCTGGAAGGACAATGGGGGTATCATAAAAAGGTGTGATCAAGTGTAGAGTAATAATGAACGGACAGGGCCTTCCTGGTAGTCCAGTGCTTAAGAACCCACTTGCAAAGGAGGGGATGCAGGTTTGATCCCTGATTTGGCAACTAAGATTCCACAGGTTCTCAAGCCATGTACCACAGCTATTGAGCCATGTGCTGTAATGCATGACACAATAAAGATCCTGTGTGCTGAGGCTAAGGTCTAATGCAATGAAATAAATAAACAAATATTTTTTAAAGTGAGGGTGCAAATAAGCAGCAAATGGGTTTACCAATAGTTTTATCACAAAGATAGAAGTAAAGATCATACTGTTGTCTGCTGAGGAGGCTAAGTCAGCTTGAGTGGATGATGTTCAATACATCATCACAGCACATACTGATCTGGTTGATTTCCTACAATCAGATATTATAAACTTTCATTCCTATATCACAGTGAACCAAAGGATAAATCCTTGGTCATTGAAAAGAGATAAATAATATTTTCTATCCTAAACAAATAAAACATTAAAGATTCAACACACTCCAGTTGAAATGTATACTCATAATTTTTTAAAAAAGTAAGAACAGTAATCTGGTCTCTCACTTCATAAAACAGAAATCTGAAGTTTCTCCTGATAGTAGGAAGACAGCAACCTGTTAAGTGCAAAGTGTTACACATAAAGTTTCATTTAGAGAGTTGTGTAAATGACTCACCTCTTATGTGACACATCAGAAGGGAATTCGTAAAATATGCAAATCAAAGTGTTTAGCCATGTATGGTTCAAATAGAAGGAAGCCTCAGATTTTCATATTAAGTAGGGTTTGCATTATTTTTCATGGTCTAGATTAATATTAATATATTATACTTCGATTAAACTTCATAATTCTTAACTGGACTAGAGGCAAATGATAGCTACTTAAAATAGTTTTTCAAGGTGATTTAACCTTCATTAGAAGAGATTAAACTAGGAGATTAGTCTGCTAGTTAATTTGAGTCACTTTAGATGACATGTGTGCTTTAGATGTCACAGTGACTGTCTGCTAATCCTGGCGACCCCTCTCGGCCCAGAGAGCCATTCGCTGACAGCTCTATCCGATCACACAGGTTTGCGTTTTAAAAATATTTTTTGTCTCTTCCTCCCCTCCCCTTTCTGTGCTGTCTGAATCTACTCGGTTTCCTTTTTAACTATTCATACTTTCCTTCTGAATGCCATCAGAGTTCTGGGGGAAAATGTTCTGGAGACGGACAGTCTTTGGGCAGAAGACTAAACTCTGGACGTTGAAAAACACTGAGACTCTGACTTTCTGTGTTTGCTGCAGACTTCCACCTCCACCTTAAGGCAGGTGTGGCTGTGTCTGAATGCCGGGGGTGCTCTGTAGCTGTGATCTCACTCCAGAATCACCACCTATCACCTGGGACTCTTCTCTTGGGCCATACTGAAGTCTGACTTTTCAGCTTTTAGCTGTCTGGTTGCCTTGCTTTCTCTTCTCCTTCACCGTCCGTCTCCACAGCCTCTGCAGAACTGCAGTTTTGGGTACCCTTTCTTCTCTTTTATTGTTTGGCTATCTTTCGGGGCTTTGCATCCCAAACATGATTCTGTCGAATTTTTCTTTTTCTAATGTTAGTACGCTCAAGCACTTGGGTTCCTGTTAAGGACACCCTGAACTTATGACAGGTGCTTTTTTTCCCCTGAGGGTTGTGCTGTGAGACAAATGGCCCTCAGCCATCAGCGTCCTTTGCAGAAGGTTCAGGTCTGTGCTATTTGTGTTCTGCTTGGCCCTTGGTGTTCTTCCTACATTGCTCTATCTCACATCCTGTGGATAAGTAGAAATGCTCTATCTTACCTCATTTGGGTAAGAAGTAGTCATCTCCCATGGCTACCTTTTGTTACTAATAGATAAGGTGCCCAACTTCACACCTTCAGAAAGTTTTCCTCTTCCTTTTTGCAACAAGAAAATTTTGTCTTTCTTAGTTTTTTTTTTTTTTTTTTGTCTCTTTTCATAAGCCAGGCTAAAAGACAAAGAATCTTCCACTATTTCAGTGGACCCCTATAGCCTGGTTTAGGAGGGGGAGTTGAATGAGAGTGATGGAAGTGACCTTTGCAGTCAACTTCCTTCTCCTGTCCCCACAGAAAGATCTGACACCATGGTCCACTGCTATTAGTATTTCAGTAATTTTTGCCATGAAAAGCAATTTGTTGCCAGGGTGCATGCAGTGTTAAGGAGAATATCACCATGAGGAAGATTCAAACTGACCTGCAATTTGACAGAACTCAATAGAGAGGAAGAACAGAAGGCAGCAGAGTCCTACCAAAGGGTCCCTTCCCCAGGCATCAGCTTGATCTAGCAGGTAACAACTTCCTACCCCACCACACAGCAATGATCTCTTGTGCATGTAGATATTTTTTCTACCATACTGCTACTACTATTTGGATGACTTTGGGAGGTTTAATGGAGATTGTGGAGTGGGAAATAATTTAATTTCTCCAGCCACACCTTAGTACCATGATTGAAACTTTTAACCATCTGCCAAGATTTTGGCACCTATCCCCTCTTTGAGTGGGCTCCCGCAATCATCATTGTTCACATGGATGTCCATACAACTCCTTGATGTCTTCGTTCCTTAACACCCTCATCTCCAGTGACCCTGTTCACTCTCCCCAGCCGCCCCGCCCATGCACTTGCCTACAAGATTCTGATGAGGTGATAGAGCCCCTGAACACCCCCTCATCACCCTCTAAACACTCCCTCATTCTCTTTGTCTTTCCTCCTTCACTCTCCAGTCTTCTTTCAAATCTTGCTTCAATTCCTCTACATTGTGTTTCTTGCCAGCTCAAGGCAACATTTGAGAGAACAGATACATCTTCTCCTCCTGAAATATTTCCTCCCTCCAAGCTGGATCCTAGCTATTTATCTAGCTTCTGTTTACTCATCCACTAAGTTTTAGCTTCAGCAATTCTCTCTCTCAGGAAAACCTTCACTGAAACAAATGACAGAGTGAGGTCTCCCTGTTTTACATTGTGAAGGCACTGGACATTATCCACTGTAACGTATCTCACAACTTTGATGAATTAGTTCTACAGCATAGTGGCTGGCAGACAGCACATGCAGCAAATTGTTGTTGAATGAGCAAATGAATGAATGAGGAATCTGAAAGAGGGAATTCAACTTTTTTAAAAAAAACATTAATACAGCCTATCACCTTTATTCAAATTTCACTAGTTTTACATGCACTTTGTGTGCATGTTTAGATCTATTCAACTTTATCTTGTTTAGATTTGCGTGGCTGCTGCTGCAATAAAGACAGTGAATAGTTTCATCACAAGGATCCCTCATGCCATCTTTCAAGGCCAAAGTCATTTTCCTTGCTCCTTTACTCCTTTCTAACCATTGGTAACCGCTAATCTATTCTCGATTATCTACTTTTGTCATTTCAAGAATGCCTATGTATATGCAAACTTTTGAGACTGGCTTTTTTTTTTTTTTCACAAAGCTTGATTGTTTTTCATTCCATCCAAGTTGTTATGCTCACCAATAGGTTTTTTAATTGCTTAGTAGTATTCTGAGTAGTATTCTGGGGTACCGATGTACTGCATTTTGTTTGATTATTTACCTGTTGGAGACATATCGTTTGTTTCTGGGTCTATTATAAATAAAGGTGCAATGAACATTCATGTATCGGTTTAAAAAGTTAAAATAGGATTGAAATATGTATACTATCATGTAAGAAATGAATTGCCAGTCTATGTTCAATGCAGGATGCAACCGTCCCTGGGATTCTCCAGGTAAGACTGGGTTGCCATTTCCTTCTCCAATGTTACATTCTATGGGGTTGCAAAGAGTTGGACGTGACTGAGCAACTAATCACAGCACGCAGCACAACAGACCTTATTTCAAGGAGCTAGAGGTGCATTCACAAACTCTGCAACCCACCCTGGGGATGGCTAAGAGATAGTTCCTCCCGGAGGTGCTTGCACACTCCTCCAGGTCTGAAAGGCAAAGGTCCCATGCTGACAGGTTCCGACCTTCCAAGGTTCCACTCCCGGCATCTAACGCAGGCCTGCCCTTCTTTTCATCTCTTTGCTCTAAACAAAAGCTCCTTTTCATTGTCCTCCCTGGATTCCACTCCCAGCATCTAGTACAGGCCTGCTCTTCCTTTCATCTCTTTGCTCTAAACAAAACCTCCTTTTCATTGTCCTCCTTGGCAATGTGCTATTACATTTGTTTATTTCCTCCATTATAAAAAAAATAACATAAGCTCAGGGACTAGTGGTTAAGACTCCAGTGGTCCAATGGTTAAAACCGCGCTGCGCCTCCAGTACAGAGGGCACAGGTTTGATCCCTGGTCAGGGTACTAAGATCCCACATGCTGCACAGCATGGCCCAGAAAAATAAAAATACATTAATTAATTAAAAGGTAACTTTTAAAAAAAAAGGTAATATAAGCTTAAAAGCTCATTTAAGAAAATGTAGGAAATCTAGCAGGGCTTCCTTGATAGCTTGGTTGGTAAGGAATCCGCTTGCAATGCAGGAGACCCCAGTTCGATTCCTGGGTCAGGAAGATTCCCTGAAGAAGGGATAGGCTACCCAGTCCAGTATTCTTGGGCTTCCCTTGTGGCTCAGCTGGTAAAGAATCTGCCTGCAATGCAGGAGACCTGGGTTTGATCCCTGGGCTGGAAAGATCCCCTGGAGAAAGGAAAGGCTACCCACTCCAGTATCCTGGCCTGGAGAATTCCATGAACTGTAGAGTCCATGGGGTCGCAAAGAGTCAGGCACGACTGAGAGACTTTCACTTTCAGAAAATCCAGCTAAGTAGGAAGATGGAGTAAAGAAAACATACTTCCCCTTTTACCTAAAGTCAAGCACAGTCAATGAGGAGCTGTTGAGGCAAGGAATATTGTCGTGGTCTGGGCGCGGGTTGGCAAAGAATTTCCAGACATGAGACAGAATGAGAGGGAAATAAAGTTTATTAGAATGGGAGACATTGTTGGAACAGTGGACCAGTTCAAGGGATAATTGATATTGAACAGGGGTCTTCAGTCCACTTTTATACCCAGGGTACAAGGAGTGGGATGGGGTCTTGCAAGTCATTTGCTGATTGGATGAGGCACGTATACTGGGTGGGGGAAAAGTAAGGCAAATACCTTCTCCCTATAGGGTAAGAGGGGAGACAGGTTATACTGCTCAGGAGGACCCGGAATCTGTTAACAGTTACAACATGGGGGACGGAAGGACAATAAGGGTCTGGTTTTTCTGTTCCTGCATTCTAAGACCCTCCTTGGTTTTATATGCTCTTTAGTCCTTGGGTTACCACAAATATGGCTTTATTTGGAAAGCCAACAGATGGAGAAGGTGGCAGACTAAAGTTTCAAAATAACCATCTAGTTGAAGATTCTTTTGTAGAACCAGAGAGAGAAACTAAAATCAAAAGGCAGAATAAAGATGGAGAGGCAATGAGGAAGTAAATAAAAAGGGCCATCAGTCTTGTAAAACATCTCCAGGAATGGCCAGCTTTGACGAAGGGTGTGTTAGTCTCTTCTTTCATGCAGCCAGTCACAGGCCGGCAGGGTCAGATTGAGAAACCTGTACGCAGGTCAGGAAGAAACAGTTAATGATATTTTGCTTAATCTTGTGGTAGTGTGGTGGTGGTACTGGTTTAGTCACTAAGGCGTGTCCACCTCTTAAGAATTCATGGAGTTTAACCTGCTAGGCTCCTCTGTCCATGGGACTTCCCAGGCAAGAATACTGGAGTGAATTGCCGTTTCCTTCTCCAGGGTATCTTTCCAAACAAGCAATCAAACCCAGGTCTCCTGCACTGTAGGCAGATTCTTTACCAACTGAGCCACCAGGGAAGTTAGTATTCTATAAAAATAAAATTGTACCATATGCAGTCCTCTGGGACTTACTTTTTTCACTCAGCATTAAATTACCAAGGTTTCTCCACATTCCAAATAGGAAAAGGAGTACGTCAAGGCTGTATATTGTCACCCTGCTTATTTAACTTATATGCAGAGTACATCATGAGAAAAGCTGGGCTGGAGGAAGCACAAGCTGGAATCAAGATTGCCGGGAGAAATATCAATAACCTCAGATATGCAGATGACACCACCCTTATGACAGAAAGAGAAGAAGAACTAAAGGGCCTCTTGATGAAAGTGAAAGAGGAGAGTGAAAAAGTTGGCTTAGCTCAACATTCAGAAAATGAAGATCATGACATCTGGTCCCATCACTTCATGGCAAATAGATGGGGAAACAGTGGCTGTCTTTATTTTTCTGGGCTCCAAAATCATTGCAGATGGTGACTGCAGCCATGAAATTAAAAGATGCTTACTCCTTGGAACGAAAGTTATGACCAACCTAGACAGCATATTCAAAAGCAGAGACATTACTGTGCCAACAAAGATCCGTCTAGTCAAGGCTATGGTTTTTCCAGTGGTCATGTATGGATGTGAGAGTTGGACTATAAAGAAAGCTGAGTACAGAAGAATTGATGCTTTTGAACTGTGGTGTTGGAGAAGACTCTNGAAAGTTATGACCAACCTAGACAGCATATTCAAAAGCAGAGACATTACTGTGCCAACAAAGATCCGTCTAGTCAAGGCTATGGTTTTTCCAGTGGTCATGTATGGATGTGAGAGTTGGACTATAAAGAAAGCTGAGTACAGAAGAATTGATGCTTTTGAACTGTGGTGTTGGAGAAGACTCTTGAGAGTCCTTTGGACTGCAAGGACATCCAACCAGTCCATCCTAAAGGAAATCAGTCCTGGGTGTTCACTGGAAGGACTGATGCTGAAGCTGAAACTCCAATACTTTGGCCACCTCATGCGAAGAGCTGACTCATTGGAAAAGATCCTGAAGCTGCGAAAGACTGAGGGCAGGAGGAGAAGGGGATGACAGAGGATGAGATGGTTGGATGGCATCACCGACTCAATGAACATAGGTTTGGGTGGACTCCAGGAGTTGGTGATGGACAGGGAGGACTGATGTGCTGCAGTTCATGGAGTCACAAAGAGTCAGACACGACTGAGCAACTGAACTGATCTCCACATTTTTACATATAGCCATAATTCATTCATTTCATTGCTGTATAAATATTTCCCTCTTTGACTATATTACATTATCTAATCAATTGTGGAACATGTTGCACCATTTTGTGGACAAAACTGTACCATTTTTGAATAAGGTGTTTATATGCAAAAGTTTCTTTGGGCATCTTCCTAGGAATGGTTGCTGAGCGCTAAGGAATTTGAATGTTTAAATTTTAAGAAAGATGAAAACCCATATTAGTTTTCTAGGGCTGCTTTAACAAGTAATCACAAGTTTACTGGCTTAAAAAAATAGTTCTGACCTCTGACATTTTGGAGGCCAGAAGTCTAAACTCAAGGCCTCATCAGTGTTAATTTCTTCTAGAGGATAAGATGGAAAAATCTGTTTCATGCCTCTCTGCCAACTTCTGGTGGTTGCCAGCAATCAGCATTCCTTGGCTGGTAGAGCCATCACTCCAATCTCTGTCTCCATCTTTACTTGGGATTATCCTCTATGTGTGTTGGGGATTCTTTATGGAACAAAAATCTAGAGGTGGTAGAAGCCATACGACTTAGAAACAGGTCAGTGGGGCTGGAGGACACACCATGCAGTGTGCCATGGCTTCCAAAAAGTGTTCACATTGTCTCAAATGGTCCTCAAACCAACCCTGTTCAATATACGTTAACTTCATTTCTGTGGTTAAAAGCTGGAAATTTTCTAGAGCTGGAGTTGGAACCTAGGTTGTCAAAGCCCAGATTTGAGCTTTTTCTAAGTTGGATAATATTCATGAAACTTAGACCTGTCCTGCTGAATTGCCATCTGGATATTTTGATGTGTGAAATATTGGGCAATAATAACTTTAAAATAGATTTTGCCCATTTCCCACCTTTGATTAGAAACCTAACACTCCTTTTACTCTATTTTCTGACAATTCTGATTCTATCTGCTGACATACTATGCACACTTTAGGTGAATGAAGGGACTTGAAACCGAGATGGTACCAGGGAGAGGATAGACCTTTAGAGAGCTGAGTTTTCCTGCTGGAAGGCCTTGTGTTCTCAGATTTTCCATGGATGGTACTTTTAAGTTTTCTCACCAAGGACTTGATTTATCTCACAGCTTTTGCCAAATGTGTGATTCATCTGGTACTTCCTGAATTTTGTTGCCAGGTAAGTGAGGAGCAAACCCAATTGCCAACCTTGAAGTATTTCTCAAGTTTCGTACAGCACCAGCTTGTAGATGATCAGGTTTCATTGGTTCAGTAAATTTCTGCCATTGTTAGTTAAAATATATCACTTAAACATATTTTTCAAATTACTGTAGATTGCAGCATACAGTTTCAAATTGTTAAACGAGGCTAACAAAATATTCAAACACTTCAGAAGTCTGCAGGAAATACCTCTGGCTTCCTCTACTTTAGAGATGGTGACAAATTAGTGTGATGATGCAACACTAGGGTAGTAGAATGACCTTGTGGTTAGCTGTTTCCTATCTGGCTTTGGGTTTAGGCATTTATTGCTTCAAAAAGAAGTCATTGGAAAGGACACTCTGTTCACTTACTTGCTTTCACTTTACAGAAAGCAGAGAAACTTCTATTAATAGAGTTTATACGATGTTCCTTTAGGAACAACTGAAATTTTTATATGGTTAACCATGGCATCAAGTGGTTTGAAATCCAAGGAGAGAGTCCTTGCCTCCCTCTATGGTTCTCTGCTGTTTTGTTATGATTTTTTTCATCCTAGTGCTTCTATTCTGGAATTTCATTGGGACTTTGAAGGGACAGGAAACCAAAGCTTTGCCTAGTTTATCTTAAACCTGACGTTTATCTTTTTATAAAAGAAATTTATTTATTTATTACTTTTGGCTGTGCTGGGTCTTTGTTGCTGGATGCAAGCTTTCGCCAGTTGCAGTGAGTGGGGGGCTACTCTCTAGCTGTGGTGCGTGGGCTTCTCAATATGGTGGCTTCTCTTGTTGCAGAGCACAGGAAGGGTACGTGGGTCTAGTTGCCCATGGTATGTGGAATCTTGCCACCAGAGATTGAACCCATGTTCTCTGCATTGACAGGCGGATTCTTAACCATTGGCCCATCAGGGAAGTCCAAAGACATTTAACTTTAAAATAACTTTAAATAACATATTGATACTTTTATTTTGAGTCCCATCGATTTACCCTATATTTCAAGCCTTATTTGTATAAATAGGACATTAACAACTTCTATCATCCTTGACCTTTCCTCCCCACTTTCCTCTTTCAGCCTTTCCTCCCCACTTTCCTCTTTCAACTGTTGGAAGTGATGCCTTTTTATTGATAATAGATAGGTTTAAATTTTGAATTTTATGTTAAAAGTCTCCGCAGATGTTCACATCATTTGGAAAGGAAACATAAAGAAGCAAATGATTGGTGAAACGAAGAGACTAGATTGTTTGTCAGTTACCCTGAGCTGTTTTTTTTTTTTTTCCCCCCTCACTTGTTTTTATTTGCTGCTTCTTTTTCCCATTGCCTGGTTATTTTCTTTTTATCTTTCTGGTCTGAGCTGAACTGTATCTCTTCAAGATAGCCATGCTGCTGCTGCTAAGTCGCTTCAGTCATGTCCGACTCTGGGCGACCCCACAGATGGCAGCCCATTGGGCTCCGCCATCCCTGGGATTCTCCAGGCAAGAACACTGGAGTGGGTTGCCATTTCCTTCTCCAATGCATGAAAGGGAAAAGTGAAAGTGAAGTCGCTCAGTCGTGTCTGACTCAGCGACCTCATGGAGTGCAGCCTACCAGGCTCCTCCATCCATGGGAGTTTCCAGGCAAGAGTACTGGAGTGGGATGCCATTGCCTTCTCCAAAGATAGCTATATCTAACAGCAAATTTTAATTTTTACCCCTGCTCTCATAGTAATTGTTCTCCCTTAGGGTACCCACCATGTGTTGTCATTATATGTCTGCTTGTGAAGAAAGCTGAGTGCTGAAGAATTGATGCTTTTGAACTATGATGTTGGAAAAGACTCTTGAGAGCCCCTTGGACTGCAAGGAGATCCAACCAGTCCATTCTGAAGGAAATCAAGCCTGGGTGTTCTTTGGAAGGACTGATGCTGAAGTTGAAACTCCAGTACTTTGGCCACCTCATGCGAAGAGCTGACGTGATGCTGGGAAAGACTGAGGGCAGGAGGAGAAGGGGATGATAGAGGATGAGTTGGCTAGATGGCATCACTGACTCAATGGACATGAATTTGAGTGAACTCTGGGAGTTCACGATGGACAGGGAGGCCTGGCATGCTGCAGTTCATGGGGTCCCAAAGAGTTGGACACAACTGAGCTACTGAACTGAACTGAACTGAACTGAGTTCAGTTTTCTCTGTCCATCCCCCTAGACTGTAAGCTCCACAAAACACAAATCCTGGGTCTGTTCACCATTATAAACCTAGTGCCTAGCTTAGTGTCTGGTATCCAAAAAGTATGTATTGAATAAATGACTTGAAACTGAGACCTGAAATACTAATGGCACTAAGCTGGCTTGGGGTTGATGTTGAGAGTATTACGACTGATGCCACAGTGTCTACTCCATACCCTTGGTCATCATGTCACAGCAATACAGTCTGGGGAATTGGCCTCTACTTCCAGGATACATACAAATTAGTCTAAGCTGCACTATTAATCCCACATCCCTTGTCACAGATGACATGCCTTCAGTGCCTGTCACGTGTTCAGCAGCAAAGAGGCCCTGACCTTAATCGGCCCAAACAAATTGAGAGGAAGAAATGTTGCTTCCTAGCTGGTGAAAAACATGTGCTCTCCCATCAGCTAGAAGAGAAAAAGGAAGCATGCTGTCACATTATATTCATACTAGACATCTTATACCTATGATGCTTCATATAATTTTTACATGTATAACATATATTTACTCTGTGACATTTTCCTCATTGAAGATAATTTTAAATAGATTTAAATGTGTCAATATTTTATGAAAAATAAATACCTAGTAGAAGAATTTATATAATACCTATAATATGCATGATTTGATGCCGAATATTCACGCTTCTTCCCTTCAAATGTCATTTTTTGAAAAGTAAACTCAGCAGTGGACACAGGACTGGAAAAGGTCAGTTTTCATTCCAATCCCAAAGAAAGGCAATGCCAAAGAATGCTCAAACTACCACACAATTGCATTCATCTCACATGCTAGTAAAATCATGCTCAAAATTCTCCAAGCCAGGCTTCAGCAATACGTGAACTGTGAACTTCTAGATGTTCAAGCTGGTTTTAGGAAAGGCAGAGAAACCAGAGATCAAATTGCTAACATCCGCTGGATCATCGAAAAAGCAAGAGAGTTCCAGAAAAACATCTATTTCTGCTTTATTGACTATGCCAAAGCCTTTGACTGTGTGGATCACAATAAACTGTGGAAAATTCTGAATGAGACGAGAATACCAGACCACCTGACCTGCCTCATGAGAAATTTGTATGCAGGTCAGGAAGCAACAGTTGGAACTGGACATGGAACAACAGACTGGTTCCAAATAGGAAAAGGA
>SJYX01009861.1:19226-31782 GCA_006410675.1 Oreotragus oreotragus
GAACTAAAGAGCCTCTTGATGAAAGTGAAAGGGGAGAGTGAGAAAGTTGGCTTAAAGCTCAACATTCAGAAAACGAAGATCATGGCATCTTGTCCCATCACTTCATGGGAAATAGATGGGAAACAGTGGAAACAGTGTCCGATTTTATTTTTTGGGGCTCCAAAATCACTGCAGATGGTGATTGCAGCCATGAAATTAAAAGACGCTTACTCCTTGGAAGGAAAGTTATGAGCAACCTAGATAGCATATTAAAAAGGAGAGCCATTACTTTATCAACAAAGGTCCGTCTAGCCAAGGCTATGGTTTTTCCAGTGGTCATGTATGGATGTGAGAGTTGGACTGTGAAGAAAGCTGAGCACTGAAGAATTGATGCTTTAGAACTGTGATGTTGGAGAAGACTCTTGAGAGCCCCTTGGACTGCAAGCAGATCCAACCAGTCCATTCTAAAGGAGATCAAGCCTGGGTGTTCTTTGGAAGGACTGATGCTAAAGCTGAAACTCCAATACTTTGGCACCTCATGCGAAGAATTGACTCATTGGAAAAGACTCTGATGCTGGGAGGGATTGGGGGCAGGAGGAGAAAGGGACAACAGAGGATGAGATGGCTGGATGGCATCACCGACTCAATGGACATAAGTCTGAGTGAACTCCGGGAGTTGGTGATGGACAGCGAGGCCTGGCGTGCTGCAATTCATGGGGTCACAGAGTCAGACATGACTGAGCAACTGAACTGAACATAAAAATTAAGATTGCTGCATTATTCACATATCCTGTGTTTTATAAATTTTAATTCCATTTGTTCTTTTCTCAATCATACACGGTAGTGGTATTTGCTGCTATTTTTTGAATGGGTAGAGTATCCATTTTCTATTTCTTAACAGTGATATTTAGGCCTTCTTTCTCTGATTCTTTAAGAAAATCCTTCATGCAAAGTTTAAATAGTCATTGAGGATCTGATCCAGAAAAGTGGTGAGAATTACAGATCTCTCTAATTTTGAAAGCCTGAGGGATGAGTCCATTCAAGTGCTTATCAGGATTTCCATGAGAAGGGTGTGTGAATAACCATCCTGGAAACTTGGGATAACCATGGAGGCTAGCTGCAAATTCCACCTGCTGCCAAACCACTGAACTGGCTCTCAGGTCCACAAGGGTTTTTACAGCAAGCTGTGGTCCAATTTTGTCAGCTTCAGCCTCTAACGTTCTACTGTATGGTCTATCAAAAATATACATCTATACTTTAAACTATATCTACTGGCCCCATAGTGCCAAACTATTCCAAGAACAAATGGCCCAAATCATGGTAAGAAAAATCAGATCTAGGAAATCTAATAAATGAGCCAAGCTAGCCTTTTCTGCAGCATCCCTAAGTATTACACATACTAGTTCAGGGCCAAGAGGGATGAAAAGAGGCTGTCAGTGTCACAGCAGAGAGCACAAAGAACCTGGGTCTTTGATGATATCATGAGACACCACATCAGCAAGTTCTGATACCTGACCTGTCTCAGAGAAGCAGGGAGAAAAGAATGTTCCCAACAGAGGGAACTGGTGGAGAAGGGCCACATACCTGAGAAACAGAAAGAAGACTGTTGTGTCTGGATTATTAACCTGTAGAAGAGTTTTCTGAGATAAATCTAGAAGGATGAGGAGGGATCAAGTCATACATAAGCTTGTAGTCATACTAAGAACCAGTTAAGAACTCAATCACTGGAACTGAGCAAATTCCAACTCTCCAATTTCCAGCTAGGTAACCTTGGGAAAGCAGCTTAATCTCCTCTTTAAACCTCAGCTTCCTCTCTTGTAAGTGAATGGCAACATACAAGGTTTTCCATAGTGTTCTTAGGAAGAGTAAATAAAATATTGCAAAAAATTTAGGAGCTTAATAAATGAGCCAAATAAATGAAATAAAGAACAACTATGGTTATTGCTTTAGGGCAGAATTTACGTGTTAGTCACTTAGTCATGTCCGACTCTCTGTGGCCCCATGGACTATAGCCTGCCAGGCTTCTCTGTTTATGGAATTCTCCAGACAAGAATACTGGAGTGGGTTTCCATTCCTTTCTCCAGAGGATCTTTCTGACCCATGGACCAAACCCAGGTCTCCTGCAATGCAGGCAGATTTATTACCATCTGAGCCACTAGGAAGCCCATAGAATTTATGTGAGATTATGATATTAACTATCATAATTTGGGGCACTAAGTATAAACAGAGAAAATCATAATAAATTTCTATTTTACAAAGTTCCTTTCAATGGTTACTAGCACCATGGGGATGGACCAAAGTTGGAAAGAGAAAAAACAACCAGATACTAGACGGAATCTAAAGATGAAAGGCCAGTCGCTTTCCTCCCACTTCCGGGTGCTGCCTTGTGTGGTGTTAGCTTTCTTCCAAGGCTAAATCTTTTTGCAGCCTCAGAATAGCTCCCAATAGTTTCTGAGGCTACATGACTCTTTTCCACAATGAAAGAGGAGGGTAGTTCTGTTATTTTCTCAGGGAAAGGGGAGGTTTTTCCCTCTGAAGTCCCTGGTAAAAGCTCTTCTTTCATTGTCTGATGTTGGGCCACATGCCTATCTCTGAGTTAAAATTTGGTAAACCTTGTTTGAGTAAACTCCAGGAGTTGGTGATGGACAGGGAGGCCTGGCGTGCTGCAGTCCATGGGGTCGCAAAGGGTCGGACACGACTGAGTGACTGAACTGAACTGAAACCTCAGTTTTTTTCAGTTGTCATGTTTGGATGTGAGAATTGGACCATAAAGAAGGCTGAGCACCAAAGAATTGATACTTTTGAACTGTGGTGTTGGAGAAGACTCTTGAGAGCCCCTTGGACAGTGAGGAGAACAAACTGGTCAATCCTAAAGGAAATCAATCCTGAATATTCATTAGAAGGACTGATGCTGAAGCTCCAATACTTTGGCCACCTGATGTGAAGAGCTGATTCACTGTAAAAGACCCTGATGCTGGGAAAGATTGAAGGCAGGAGAAGAGCATGACAGACAAGATGGTTGGATGCCATCACCAACTCAGTGGACATGTGTTTGAGCAAGCCCGGGGAGATGGTGAAGGACAGAGAAGCCTGGCGTGCTGCAGTCCGTGGGGCTTCAAAGAGTCAGACAGGACTGAGTGAGTGAACAACAACAACAGAATGGGATTATGGGGCTAAATCTGAACCAGGTACAATGCACATAAATGTTAGGAATGAAATCTAGTTCTCCATCACACATTAGTTGTGAGCCTGAAGCTTGAATATCTTGATTCAGTACTGATTCAGTTATCAAAACAAAGGAGTCTTAGACTTTCCTGGCGGTCCAGTGGTTAAGAATCCACCTGCCAATTCATGGGACATGGTGTGATCCCTGGTTCGGGAAGATTCCACATGCCTCAGGGCAACAATGTCCACGCATCACAACTACTGGGCCTGCAAGTCCTAGAGCGCAGGTGTGTGAAGGGTTCCAGAATCCCATGTGTGCTGTGGCATGCTATGAGAGAGACCCCTGTGTAGGCTATTCAGGAGGTGAGGTGGGGGGGTCCTAGCACGGGTGAAGAACTTGACTTTGGAAGGGAGGCATGCCCCCTCCATTGTGATGGGAAGAGAAGAAAATGAAGTTGGTCATGTAAAGTTGAGGCGTTATCTCCTGGTGATTTATATTTTATCTAAACAAGGAGATAACTGCTGTTGAGAGATAAGGGAGAAAAGGATTTAGAGGTTTGAGGAGCTTGGACAAGGTTGGAGAAGATGAGAATGAGATGATCAGAGAAACTGAGTAGCATTCTTGGGCAATGGTGCCTTTGCATGAGAAACTAGAGATCTTGAATTTATAGAGGGGCAGATTTTCCTGGTTATATGATTTTCTTCAGCAATATTCATTTGCCCATGTTCAGGAATGCGGAAGTCAAAGAGTTAGTCATCCCAGGTCATTTAGTTAGGGTCTAATGAAAGGATGAAGGGTCAGTAGGATTAGGGGAATAAATAAGAAGGATTGAAATGAAGGACCCTGGAATCTAAGCTTGAAACTCAGAAAGTGAAAACAAGGAGGAGAAACTAGAGAGCTAATTGATGGAGGTCTCAGCGGTTAAAAAAACAGTTGCAATGGTAGTGATTTGTGAGCAAGCAGGAAGGATGTGCAAGAGGATACGAAGAAAGCAAAAATACTTACGTTACTGGTTTTGGTGGTACAGAGGCTCCAGCTCTTGACGGTACTCTGGGCATGGCTCTTACAGTGACTGGCTCAAGTGAGACGGTGGCAAAGGTTCACTGGACGTGTGGAAAGTCAGAAAACACCTGCTTGCTCCCGGGGCATCTTTGGATGCTGAAGTCCCTCAAGAGGATGGGAGGAGACAGAGACAAAGACTTCAAGTGCCCGTGACTGAGGCTGACTCTGAACAGCACAACAATAAAGGAAAGAGCACCGACTCCAAACTCCAGAGAACTGAGTTTTCACCCCATCGTGGTCATTGACTATCTGAGTAACTTTGGGCAAGGAGCTTAATGCCTCCAGGTGTCCACTTGCTCATAGGACACTAAGGAGTGATGATCCCTAAAGTTCCTCCCAGATGGAAATATATTACTGTTCCAAGATTTCATTATAACAGTCTGCTGGGATTGAGTAAATCATACTCTTCTCTCAAGTTCTGAGCAGATTAAGAAATTGATATAGGAATAAGAAACCAAAATAACAGCATGATTACTGGTAAAGCCAGACTGGAGAATGTAGCTTGGACCAGGAGCCAAGAGATCATTTTTACCTAGTGCCTTGGACTGCATTTTCTCACCTGGTCCTGGCAGAGCAACTGGGCAAGCATTGGCCTTTGCCCGTAAGGACAGGTCCTTTCTTCCCCAGTGGGCTCACAGCATGGAGGGGAGGTGGGCACCAGCAGAGCAAACAAGAGACCACAGGTGGAACAATGGCTGCCGCCCACCAGGGGGCAGGTCTGTTCATTAGCTTTGGTCACTTTCCTGCCTGGAAAGCATGAACAGAGGAAACGACGGTGAAAGGTTTCTTTCCAACACCACCGATTTAGCGCAATTGTCTCTTTTGTCATCTGAGATAGGAACCAGGGGCAAAGAAGAAAATGTTTCCCCCTTTATAATACATGGATTTACAACCAAAATTACAGTTTTAAGTTTCATCTATGCAGTTGTACATATGTATAATAAATATGCAGAGTTAACATGGAAAAATGTTTCTTGAATGATGCTAGGGTTCCAAGACATTCTTCTATAGTTTTCCAAATGTTCCATGTGGAACTTGGAGTCAAGTCAGACTTACGAGGTTTCTAAGCAACGTAACCAGAGACAGTAAACAGGGCTTGCGTCACTATAAAATAAATAGCTCTCCTGTCTTCCTAGCTTTACCCAGGTCAGCTGGGGCGTGGATTTCATATCTGTGACCCACTCTGGTGATATTAACAACTGCAACAAGCATGACAAAAAGCAGGCTGCTCTTGGGCCACCACTTCCCTTACATGGTATTCTGTTGAGCTGACATCCTCGCTACTCCTGATTCTGAGATTTTAGTAGGGGGATGCTGGAAAACAGCTAGCTGAATGGACCACAAATCCCAGAANGTACAATGCACATAAATGTTAGGAATGAAATCTAGTTCTCCATCACACATTAGTTGTGAGCCTGAAGCTTGAATATCTTGATTCAGTACTGATTCAGTTATCAAAACAAAGGAGTCTTAGACTTTCCTGGCGGTCCAGTGGTTAAGAATCCACCTGCCAATTCATGGGACATGGTGTGATCCCTGGTTCGGGAAGATTCCACATGCCTCAGGGCAACAATGTCCACGCATCACAACTACTGGGCCTGCAAGTCCTAGAGCGCAGGTGTGTGAAGGGTTCCAGAATCCCATGTGTGCTGTGGCATGCTATGAGAGAGACCCTGTGTAGGCTATTCAGGAGGTGAGGTGGGGGGGTCCTAGCATGGGCGAAGAACTTGACTTTGGAAGGGAGGCATGCCCCCTCCATTGTGATGGGAAGAGAAGAAAATGAAGTTGGTCATGTAAAGTTGAGGCGTTATCTCCTGGTGATTTATATTTTATCTAAACAAGGAGATAACTGCTGTTGAGAGATGAGGGAGAAAAGGATTTAGAGGTTTGAGGAGCTTGGACAAGGTTGGAGAAGATGAGAATGAGATGATCAGAGAAACTGAGTAGCATTCTTGGGCAATGGTGCCTTTGCATGAGAAACTAGAGATCTTGAATTTATAGAGGGGCAGATTTTCCTGGTTATATGATTTTCTTCAGCAATATTCATTTGCCCATGTTCAGGAATGCGGAAGTCAAAGAGTTAGTCATCCCAGGTCATTTAGTTAGGGTCTAATGAAAGGATGAAGGGTCAGTAGGATTAGGGGAATAAATAAGAAGGACTGAAATGAAGGACCCTGGAATCTAAGCTTGAAACTCAGAAAGTGAAAACAAGGAGGAGAAACTAGAGAGCTAATTGATGGAGGTCTCAGCGGTTAAAAAACAGTTGCAATGGTAGTGATTTGTGAGCAAGCAGGAAGGATGTGCAAGAGGATACGAAGAAAGCAAAAATACTTACATTACTGGTTTTGGTGGTACAGAGGCTCCAGCTCTTGACGGTACTCTGAGCATGGCTCTTACAGTGACTGGCTCAAGTGAGACGGTGGCAAAGGTTCACTGGACGTGTGGAAAGTCAGAAAACACCTGCTTGCTCCCGGGGCATCTTTGGATGCTGAAGTCCCTCAAGAGGATGGGAGGAGACAGAGACAAAGACTTCAAGTGCCCGTGACTGAGGCTGACTCTGAACAGCACAACAATAAAGGAAAGAGCACCGACTCCAAACTCCAGAGAACTGAGTTTTCACCCCATCGTGGTCATTGACTATCTGAGTAACTTTGGGCAAGGAGCTTAATGCCTCCAGGTGTCCACTTGCTCATAGGACACTAAGGAGTGATGATCCCTAAAGTTCCTCCCAGATGGAAATATATTACTGTTCCAAGATTTCATTATAACAGTCTGCTGGGATTGAGTAAATCATACTCTTCTCTCAAGTTCTGAGCAGATTAAGAAATTGATATAGGAATAAGAAACCAAAATAACAGCATGATTACTGGTAAAGCCAGACTGGAGAATGTAGCTTGGACCAGGAGCCAAGAGATCATTTTTACCTAGTGCCTTGGACTGCATTTTCTCACCTGGTCCTGGCAGAGCAACTGGGCAAGCATTGGCCTTTGCCCGTAAGGACAGGTCCTTTCTTCCCCAGTGGGCTCACAGCATGGAGGGGAGGTGGGCACCAGCAGAGCAAACAAGAGACCACAGGTGGAACAATGGCTGCCGCCCACCAGGGGGCAGGTCTGTTCATTAGCTTTGGTCACTTTCCTGCCTGGAAAGCATGAACAGAGGAAACGACGGTGAAAGGTTTCTTTCCAACACCACCGATTTAGCGCAATTGTCTCTTTTGTCATCTGAGATAGGAACCAGGGGCAAAGAAGAAAATGTTTCCCCCTTTATAACACATGGATTTACAACCAAAATTACAGTTTTAAGTTTCATCTATGCAGTTGTACATATGTATAATAAATATGCAGAGTTAACATGGAAAAAAGTTTCTTGAATGATGCTAGGGTTCCAAGACATTCTTCTATAGTTTTCCAAATGTTCCATGTGGAACTTGGAGTCAAGTCAGACTTACGAGGTTTCTAAGCAACGTAACCAGAGACAGTAAACAGGGCTTGCGTCACTATAAAATAAATAGCTCTCCTGTCTTCCTAGCTTTACCCAGGTCAGCTGGGGCGTGGATTTCATATCTGTGACCCACTCTGGTGATATTAACAACTGCAACAAGCATGACAAAAAGCAGGCTGCTCTTGGGCCACCACTTCCCTTACATGGTATTCTGTTGAGCTGACATCCTCGCTACTCCTGATTCTGAGATTTTAGTAGGGGGATGCTGGAAAACAGCTAGCTGAATGGACCACAAATCCCAGAATAATGGCAGCTACCTCTGTACAATGTGGGGTGCTGCTCAGGCCCTGCCTTGCTCATAGAAGTCAGCAGGCTCTTTCAAGGTGACCACAGAGGGATGTCAGGAAAGTTCTATTTTTCCTTCAAACTTCTTCCCTATTGATATTTCTAGAAGTCCACCATCAGATGCTTATATGGGGATGTTGACGGGAGGTTAAAACACTGTTGGAGGAATACTAGTTTCAATTTGAGTTTGTTATGTGGAGGAAGTTGCATACTAGGTTGTTAATTTCTAAAACTTTAGTGTGAATTCACCTTGGCAATTGAAATGGGTATATCTTTCATCTTCTCCTTTGCCTTTCACTTTTCTTCTTTTCTCAGCTGTTTGTAAGGCCTCCTCAGAAAACCATTTTGCCTTTTGGCATTTCTTTTTCTTGGGGATGGTCTTGATCACTGCCTCCTGTACAATGTCATGATCCTCCATCCATAGTTCTTGAGGCATTCTGTCTATCAGATTTAATCCCTTGAATCTATTTGTCACTTCCACTGTATAATCTTAAGGGATTTGATTTAGGTCATATCTGAATGGTCTAGTGGTTTTCCCTACTTTCTTCAATTTCAGTCTGAATTTGGTAATAAGGAACTCATGATTTGAGCCACAGTCAGCTCCTGGTCTTGTTTTTGCTGACTGTATAGAGCTTCTCCATCTTAGGTTGCAAAGAATATAATCAATCGGATTTCAATATTGACCATCTGGTGATATCCATGTGTAGAGTCTATTCTTGCATTGTTGGAAGAGGGTGTATGCTATTACCAGTGTGTTCTCTTGGCAAAACTCTGTTAGCCTTTGTCCTGCTTCAGTCTCCAAGGCCAAACTTGCCTGTTAATTCAGGCATTTCATGACTTCCTACTTTCTCATTCCAGTCGCCTATAATGAAAAGGACATCTTTTTTTGGGGTGTTAGTTCTAGAAGATCTTGTAGGTCTTCATAGACACCTTCAACTTCTTCAGCATTACTGGTAAGGTCATAGACTTGGATTACTGTGATGTTGAATGGTTTACCTTGGAAACAAACAGAGATCATTCTGCTGTTTTTGAGACTGCACCCAAGTACTGCATTTCAGACTCTTTTGTTGACCATGATGGCTACTCTCTTTCTTCTAAGGGATTCCTGCCCACGGTAGTAGATATAATGGTCATCTAAGTTAAATTCACCCATTCCTGTCCATTTTAGAAACAGAGATCATTCTGCTGTTTTTGAGACTGCACCCAAGTACTGCATTTCAGACTCTTTTGTTGACCATGATGGCTACTCTCTTTCTTCTAAGGGATTCCTGCCCACGGTAGTAGATATAATGGTCATCTAAGTTAAATTCACCCATTCCTGTCCATTTTAGTTAACTGACTCCTAAAATGTCGACGTTCACTCTTGTTTGCCAACTTCCGATTTGCCTTGATACATGGACCAACATTCCAGGTTCCTATGCAATATTGCTCTTTACAGCATCGGACTTTACTTCCATCACCAGTCTCATCCACAGTTGGGTGTTGTTCTTATTTTGGCTCCATCTCTTCATTCTTACTGGACTTATTTCTCCAGTAGCAATAGTGACTCGAGCCCTGTTTACTGTCTCTGCTTATGTTGCTTAGAAACCTCATAAAACAGCAAGGAGAGATAAGAAAGCCTTCCTCAGCGATCAATGCAAAGAAAAAGAGGAAAACAATAGAATGGGAAAGATTAGAGATCTCTTCAAGAATATTAGAGATACCAAGGGAATATTTCATGTGAAGGTGGGCACAATTAAGGATAGAAATGGTATGTACCTAACAGAAGCAGAAGACATTAAGAAGAGGTGGCAAGAATACATAGAAGAACTATACAAAAACGATTTTCATGACACAGATAATCATGATGGTGTGATCACTCAGAGTCAGACATCCTGGAATGTGAAGTCAAGTGGGTCTTAGGAAGCATTACTATGAACAAAGCTAGTGGAGGTGATGGAATCCCAGTTGAGCTGTTTCAAATCCTGAAAGAGGATGCTGTGAAAGTGCTGCACTCAACATGCCAGCAAATTTGGAAAACTCAGCAGTGGCCACAGGACTGGAAAAGGTCAGTTTTCATTCCCATTTCAAAGAAAGGCAATGCCAAAGAATGTTCAAACTACCGCACAATTGCATTCATCTCACATGCTAGCAAAGTAATGCTCAAAATTCTCCAAGCCAGGCTTCAACAGAAGTGAACTGTGAACTTCCAGATGTTCAAGCTGGATTTAGAAAAGGCAGAGGAACCAGAGATCAAATTGCCAACATCCAATGGATCATTGAAAAAGCAAGAGAGTTCCAGAAAAATATCTACTTCTGCTTTATTGACTATGTCAAAGCCTATGACGTCCAAGACAAACTGTGGAAAATTCTTCAAGAGACGGGAATACCAGACCACCTGTCCTGCCTCCTGAAAAGTCTGTATGCAGGTCAGGAAGCAACAGTTAGAACTGGACATGGAACGATAGACTGGTTCCAACATATCTACTTCTGCTTTATTGACTATGTCAAAGCCTATGACGTCCAAGACAAACTGTGGAAAATTCTTCAAGAGACGGGAATACCAGACCACCTGTCCTGCCTCCTGAAAAGTCTGTATGCAGGTCAGGAAGCAACAGTTAGAACTGGACATGGAACGATAGACTGGTTCCAACTCTGGAAAGGAGTACGTCAAGGCTGTATACTGTCACCCTGCTTATTTAACTTACATGCAGAGTACATCATGTGAAATATTGGACTGGATGAAGCACAAGCTGGCATCAAGATTGCTGGGAGAAATACCAATAACCTCAGATATGCAGATGACACCACCCTGACAGAAAGTGAAGAACTAAAAAGCCTCTGGATGAAAGTGAAAGAGGAGAGTGAAAAAGTTGGCTTAAAACTCAACATTCAGAAAACAAAGATCACAGCATCTGGTCCCATCACTTCATGGCTAATGGATGAGGAAACAATGGAAACCGTGACAGACCTTATTTTGGGGGGCTCCAAAATCACTGCAGATGGTGACTGCAGCCATGAAATTAAAAGACGCTTGCTCCTTGGAAGTAAAGTTATGACCACCTAGACAGTTTATTTAAAAGCAGAGACATTACTTTGCCAACAAAGGTGTGTCTAGTCAAAGCTTTGGTTTTTCCAGTGGTCATGTATGGACGTGAGAGTTGGACTATAAAGAAAGCTGAGCACCAAAGAATTGATGCTTTTGAACTGTGGTGTTGCAGAAGCCTCTTTAGAGTCCGTTGGACTGCAAGGAGATCCAACCAGTCCATTCTGAAGGAAATCAGTCCTGAATATTCATGGAAGGACTGATGCTAAAGCTGAAACTCCATTACTTTGGCCACCTGTTGTGAAGAACTGACTCATTTGAAAAGACCCTGATGCTGGGAAAGATTAAAAGCAGAAGAGAAGGGGATGACAGAGGATGAGATGGTTGGATGGCATCACTGACTCAATGGACATGAGTTTGAGTAAACTCCAGGAGTTAGAGATGGACAGGGAAGCCTGGCATACTGCTGTCAATAGGGTAGCAAAGAGTTGGACATGACTGAGCAACTGAACTGAACTGAATCTTGGCAAATCCTATCCCATAGGATAACTAGCCAAGAGCAGGCTCCCTAAGAAAGGGGGAGGAAAACATTTATTTTGAGTGGCTGGGGCATGGGAATGGTTGAGGGTAATGAGGTGCAGTGCTAAGGAATGATAGCCCTGAGGGAGGAAGCCCCAGGGAAACCAGGAGATGGGTGCTGTGCAGTCTAAGCCACTTCAGTAGTGTCTGACTCTTTGTGACCCCATGGATTATAGCCCACCAGGGTCCTCTGTCCATGGGATTCTCCAGGCAAGACTACTGGAGTGGGTTATCATGCCCTCCTCCAGGGGATCTTCCCGACCCAGGGATCGAATCCGTGTCTCTTACGTCTTCTGCATTGGAAGGTGGGTTCTTTAACACTAGGGCCACCTGGGAAGTCCCAGAAGATGAGTAGCAACCAGATAAGGGAAGTGGTACCGGTTGAGCAGAGAGGAGGACACCAGTGATTGCCTCTACTTTTCTCAGCCCCTGTGTAAAGTCAGCAGAGCTCACTGCAAAGGCCCAGAAGAGCACCACACCCACCTGTGCCAGGGATGGACGCTGGGCAACTTTGCTCTGTCTTCCAGCAGCTGGCCCCACCTCTGCATCAGTGCTGGCCTCAGTACTGTTCAGGGGCTCAGATTAAATACACACACACAGACTCACAAAGCAATGACCATGAGAAAAAGTGAAACAGAAATAACAATGATCCCAACTTAAGTCTTACTGTAAACTAGAAGCTACCTCAGATACCAGGCGGCAGATATGCCAACAGACGTTGATTGAGTGATTCCAGAGCCAAAGTATGCATTGTTCTTTTTCACTAAAATCAATGCGTGGCCCTTCCTGGGACTCCCTTCTGATCAAGACTTGGGGAACTTCCCCTTTGATCTTGTTCTACAAAGTGAAATGCTACCACATGGAGAGAACACAGAGGCCTGGGGTGCTGGAAAACTCCAGGTAGATGGAGCTCTGCTGCTGCTGCTGCTGCTAAGTCACTTCAGTCGTGTCTGACTCTG
>SJYX01009861.1:31794-41997 GCA_006410675.1 Oreotragus oreotragus
AAAAAAAAAAAAAAAAACAAAAACTCAGATGCAGCAAGAAGATATACATCTTGGTTTAAAAAAAAAAAAAAAAGACAAAAATTTGACTCTCTGACCTTCCCATCTAGGATGCATGCTTCCCGGTGGCAGTTTGAAACTTCTTAGAGAGCTTCCCAGGTGTAATCTATCGGCCCCCAGACTCACAGGGGGCAGATAGAGACCAAAGAAAGAGGCAGACCACTCCAAGTTTTTATGTGACAGGTTTAACAAGAAAAGGAACTTATGAGACTTGTCTCACATGGCTGCAAAATGAATAGATCTCTGCATCTGCCCACCAGAATCTTAAAGGTTTATATAGAGGCCTTAACTGGGCTCAGTCACGTAGACCATCCAGATGGTCTCAAAATCACATTTGTATGTCAAGTCTGTGTCCTTGGGGCAGCTTCTGGGAATAGGGAAGGTAAGAAGTACACATATTCCAAGGACAGAGAAGGGATTGGGGAACCACCAATTACCTACATCCAGCTTGTAGGTCACCCAGTGGTCATGTCTTCCCGATGACCTCCACCAACGCCCCGTTAGAAAGGAATATTATCACCTTTCTTGTGGTAAGTAGCATGGGGGAGGTCGGAGGAGAATCATAGTATACCTTGTCCAAATAGAAAGAAAGGCAGATAAAGAACAATGAGGTTTAGTGAGAGGATTCTTGTTTTTATGGGTAAAAGTTTGTTCCAAAGTTCTAAGGAAGGCTAATGCATGCTCTAGAGTCTTACCACTATTAGAAGCACATTATTTGCTTCTAAGGAGACAGTTGGCAGTAACCATGTCCTCATCTGACAAAAGCTGCGAAGAATACAGTGAGAAGTGTGGGCGCTGCTGACATGGTGCTGGCCTTTCCCACGCCTGGAGGAAACTTGTCACTGGACAGACCTAGCTAACACTCGTGGCGGTTATACCATACCGGGGGATGGTAATTAGCATGGATGAGAGATCCACTGTGGGACATGCCTGCAACGGCACACCAGCTCTGCTCGTGTGGACCATTACAGAGGTGGGATTGCTGCAACTCAACTTGAGCCTCTTACCATGAGCAGGGAAGATTTAGGGGAAATAAATCCACACTGGCCAAGTGGTTGTGGGTTTACCACGAGCAGAAAGAATTCTTTTTACCTATAGCAACTCTGTAAGCTGCACATGCTCCCCAGATGCCAACTCCTTAAATGTTCTTTATTAAAACAGAATGTACTGAGATAATGTCTCTTGGAATCTCTCTGGCAGAGCACAGATCCCAGGGAATTCCCAGAGACCTCCCCTTCCATCTGGGCAGGATCCATGCTGCCTCAAGGAATCTCCCTCTCAGGTCTTCTAAAACATGTCTTCCCCAGCTCTGAAGCAGAGACTTGACCTCATTCATAACCAATGGCAAAGTCATCTCTGTCCCAAGGCTCCCCCAGCATTTTTTCCAATCACACCCCCTCTTAATGTCCTCCCCCTCCAATGGCCTAGGAGCCACTGGTGAAGTACCCCAGCTACACGTAGCCACATTTGAAAGTTAAAGCCACAGCATTCAAGGTACAATAAGCAGAAAAAAATAAAAAGCCGTCTCAAGTGAAAATAGAAATAAATAAATAAATAAGGAAGGCTTGGGCTACCTGATTCCAGAGTAAGAGAAAATCAGAGTCCAGATGACAACATCAAGAATTGGACAGACAAAAGCACAGTGCAATTCAAAACTATAAGGGATAAAACTTCAAATGCCACAGAAGGCAAGCAGGAAAGCTGGGAGCCTCCCCTTGTGGGGCCCACTAGGAGGTGGCCAGCATAACAATGGAAACAGAGAAAGGGTAAATCAGGTTGATTTCCCTCCCCCTGCAGAATGATCCATGTGGGGAAGCTTGAAAGGTGGAAAAGTACAGCCATGTATCTGAAAGATGCACTGGGTCAGGGAGGTAGTTTGGCAGTGAAATGTGGCTTTGAAATTCTTTGGGTTGATATTCAAAGAATGAAAGTCAGAGGCCAAGCTGTGGGGTGGGTGTCAGTCCTGACTTTCTTGTGAACCAGAAGCAGGAGGGCAAAACTTCCTGAGGTGCCCAGAGGGACTCTAGCATTCTGCAGAAGCATGGACATCCGTGGACTGAATTCAAGGCTCTAAATTTCCAGAAAACCAGTCTGAGTCCTGCACTAGAAGGCACATGGTCACTCTCTGGATTCTTGCCTTTATTCTCACTCTGCCTGCAGGAAAAGCAATGAGCACACTGGCCTGGGGACAAGGGGCTCAGTGCCTCTTCTCTCTGCTTGGAGAAGAAATCCTAAGAAGGGGTTTGGATATCAAATGGGGTGGATTTGACGCAGGGAAGAAATACTTTCTCATCTTCAAAGTAACAACAATGATCACTGCACAGAGTTGCGATGAGGATGATACAGAAAGAGTTTTCTCTGTAGTTTGGCACACAGAAAACTCAGCAAAAGATAGCCTTCATTGTTGTCATCCTCTCCTAGTTCTCAGCTCAAGTCTGTCATGGATATATTTGTAGGTAGTGACTGACATTTCTGTCCACCTGTCCCATCGTCCCCAGCAGTGATTATCAAGCCTCATCCCATCTCCCCAGCTGAGTTCTAGAAAGGATTTCCTCCTCTCCCAGGCTGCTACTGTCTGAAACACCCACGCCTTCTCCCTGTTGGTGTCTTGCCTTCTCTCTCCATTGAGGACCTTAGAGCTGCCTAGGAGTCCTGCTCCTGCAGCCCATGCCCACTAGGGGTCAGGACTGGCTGCAAAGGGGACGGGAGAGACGAATCCCAGCCCAAGTCCCTCTTCCACACCTTCCATGTCAAAGAGCTTCCAGAGCCTCCCAGGCCTGCGTGCTGGTTTCTCTCCCCTTCACGCCCACATGCCCATCCACTCCTATGAGGAAAAGCCCAGAAGTCAAGCCCGTCTGGGTTCTCCCCTCCCCAGTCCTGCACACCACTGCGTGCCTTCACACCCCTAGAACCCACTGTGATCCCCCAGGTAGCTTTCCTTCTCGGGTGAATTCCTCCTGGGAATCTGGGTGAAAAGAGAAGGGAGTGGGCTTGAGGAAGAAGGCTTCTGAAGCTTTGTCTGCCTCCTGTTTTTATTACAAAGGGTACAGGCTTAGTCGCTTCAGTTGTACCTGACTCTTTGAGACCCCCTGGACTGTCGCCCACCAGGCTCCTCTGTCCATGGGATTCTCCAGGCAAGAATACTGGTGTGGGTAGCCATCCTCTTCTCCAGAGGATCTTCCTGACTCAGGGCTAGAACCCGCGTCTCTTACAAACCCTTACAAGAGCTCATCAGTGAGTAGAGCTGGCCTTGTCAGGGAGGAGAGAGTGAGAGAAAGCAGGACACCAGCTTCTGTTTGTCTTCGAGACAGAGCTGGCTGAGCGATGCCAAGGATATGCTGCCAGAGCAGCAGGCGGGGAGAAAACAAAGAGGAGCAGGGGGTGGGTTCCCTGTGATCCTGTTGGTGCTCAGTCACTCGGCCGTGTCCAGCTCTCTGTGACCCCGTGGACTGCAGCACGCCAGCCTTCCCTGTCCTTCGCCATCAGAGTGTGCTCAAACGCATATCCATTGAGTCAATGATGCCGTCCAACCATCTCATCCTCTGTCAAAATACCGAGGAGAAGGGAAAGCAGAAGGCAAGGACTGAGCAGGACAGCCACTTAGGCAGAATTCTCCTCAGCTCTCCCCACCCACCGCCATCTTTGCCCCATTGGAGCTCCGCTAACTGAAGCCCTTAGCGTCACCACTTGTGGCCTCTGGGCTGACGGTCCCGTCTCATCATCCGGTCAGATGCATCAAGTGAGGAGAGAGAAAGGCTGTCCACCTCCCTGCCTGGCCAAGGTTGGGAGGCTGCAAGGGTAAAACATACATTTCTCTCACCCAAGTAGAACTCAGGAACATATTTGCCAAGGAGTTATCGGGAGTCACAGTAATTAAGCTCGATGATTAGGATCCCAAGAGCCTAGAAACCTGAGCATGCTTGAAACGGCATGTACCCTTAAGATCAAACAAAGCCCAGAAACCTGTGCGATATCAAGTTCTCTGTTATTATAGTAACAATCACATGGAAAAGAAGACCTATCTACCAAACTTGGGGTAAGACTAGAATGAACAATGTCTTTCATAAGAACAGACACAAAAATAAGCTCAAAATGGACTAAAGACCTAAATGTGAGACTGGACACTTTCATCCCCTCATGTATGCAAAGCTATGACCAATCTTTCATTTACTCTGCACCAAGTGCTCAGAGTTCTTTTAAAACACGGTTACGCTGAAAGGACTGAACAATGTAACCTGGGCCATCATCTGCTTCTGGATAAGACTTTTCTCAAGTTATTCTAGGAATCAGTTCAGTTCAGTTCAGTTCAGTTCAGTGGCTCAGTGTGTCCAACTCTTTGCAATCCCATGAATCGCAGCACACCAGGCCTCCCCATCCATACCGATTCCCAGAGTCCACCCAAACCATGTCCGTTGAGTTGGTAATGCCATCCAACCATCTCATCCTCTGTCATCCCCTTCTCCTCCTGCCCTCNATGGAAAAAGCAAGAGAGTTCCAGAAAAACATCTATTTCTGCTTTATTGACTATGTCAAAGCCTATGACGTCCAAGACAAACTGTGGAAAATTCTGAAAGAGATGGGAATACCAGACCACCTGTCCTGCCTCCTGAAAAGTCTGTTTGTGGGTCAAGAAGCAACAGTTAGAACTGGGCATGGAAAAATAGACTGGTTCCAAATCGGGAAAGGAGTACGTCAAGGCTGTATACTGTCAACCTGCTTATTTAACTTATGTGCAGAGTACATCATGTGAAATATTGGACTGGATGGAGCACAAGCTGGCATCAAGATTGCTGGGAGAAATATCAATAACCTCAGATATGCAGATGACACCACCCTGACAGCAGAAAGCGAAGAACTAAAAAGCCTCTTGATGAAAGTGAAAGAGGCGAGTGAAAAAATTGGCTTAAAACTCAACATTCAGAAAATGAAGATCACAGCATCTGGTCCCATCACTTCATGGCTAATGGATGGTGAAACAATGGAAACCATGACAGACCTTATTTTGGGGGGCTCCAAAATCACTGCAGATGGTGACTGCAGCCATGAAATTAAAAGATGNCAGAAAGTGAAGAACTAAAAAGCCTCTGGATGAAAGTGAAAGAGGAGAGTGAAAAAGTTGGCTTAAAACTCAACATTCAGAAAACAAAGATCACAGCATCTGGTCCCATCACTTCATGGCTAATGGATGAGGAAACAATGGAAACCGTGACAGACCTTATTTTGGGGGGCTCCAAAATCACTGCAGATGGTGACTGCAGCCATGAAATTAAAAGACGCTTGCTCCTTGGAAGTAAAGTTATGACCACCTAGACAGTTTATTTAAAAGCAGAGACATTACTTTGCCAACAAAGGTGTGTCTAGTCAAAGCTTTGGTTTTTCCAGTGGTCATGTATGGACGTGAGAGTTGGACTATAAAGAAAGCTGAGCACCAAAGAATTGATGCTTTTGAACTGTGGTGTTGCAGAAGCCTCTTTAGAGTCCGTTGGACTGCAAGGAGATCCAACCAGTCCATTCTGAAGGAAATCAGTCCTGAATATTCATGGAAGGACTGATGCTAAAGCTGAAACTCCATTACTTTGGCCACCTGTTGTGAAGAACTGACTCATTTGAAAAGACCCTGATGCTGGGAAAGATTAAAAGCAGAAGAGAAGGGGATGACAGAGGATGAGATGGTTGGATGGCATCACTGACTCAATGGACATGAGTTTGAGTAAACTCCAGGAGTTAGAGATGGACAGGGAAGCCTGGCATACTGCTGTCAATAGGGTAGCAAAGGGTTGGACATGACTGAGCAACTGAACTGAACTGAATCTTGGCAAACCCTATCCCATAGGATAACTAGCCAAGAGCAGGCTCCCTAAGAAAGGGGGAGGAAAACATTTATTTTGAGTGGCTGGGGCATGGGAATGGTTGAGGGTAATGAGGTGCAGTGCTAAGGAATGATAGCCCTGAGGGAGGAAGCCCCAGGGAAACCAGGAGATGGGTGCTGTGCAGTCTAAGCCACTTCAGTAGTGTCTGACTCTTTGCAACCCCATGGATTATAGCCCACCAGGCTCCTCTGTCCATGGGATTCTCCAGGCAAGACTACTGGAGTGGGTTATCATGCCCTCCTCCAGGGGATCTTCCCGACCCAGGGATCGAATCCGTGTCTCTTACGTCTTCTGCATTGGAAGGTGGGTTCTTTAACACTAGGGCCACCTGGGAAGTCCCAGAAGATGAGTAGCAACCAGATAAGGGAAGTGGTACCGGTTGAGCAGAGAGGAGGACACCAGTGATTGCCTCTACTTTTCTCAGCCCCTGTGTAAAGTCAGCAGAGCTCACTGCAAAGGCCCAGAAGAGCACCACACCCACCTGTGCCAGGGATGGACGCTGGGCAACTTTGCTCTGTCTTCCAGCAGCTGGCCCCACCTCTGCATCAGTGCTGGCCTCAGTACTGTTCAGGGGCTCAGATTAAATACACACACACAGACTCACAAAGCAATGACCATGAGAAAAAGTGAAACAGAAATAACAATGATCCCAACTTAAGTCTTACTGTAAACTAGAAGCTACCTCAGATACCAGGCGGCAGATATGCCAACAGACGTTGATTGAGTGATTCCAGAGCCAAAGTATGCATTGTTCTTTTTCACTAAAATCAATGCGTGGCCCTTCCTGGGACTCCCTTCTGATCAAGACTTGGGGAACTTCCCCTTTGATCTTGTTCTACAAAGTGAAATGCTACCACATGGAGAGAACACAGAGGCCTGGGGTGCTGGAAAACTCCAGGTAGATGGAGCTCTGCTGCTGCTGCTGCTGCTAAGTCACTTCAGTCGTGTCTGACTCTGTGTGACCCCATAGACGGCAGCCCACCAGGCTCCCCCGTCCCTGGGATTCTCCAGGCAAGAATACTGGAGTGGGTTGCCATTTCCTTCTCCAATGCATGAAAGAGAAAAGTGAAAGTGAAGTCGCTCAGTCTGTCCGACTGTTAGCAACCCCATGGACTACAGCCCACCAGGCTCCTCCGTCCATTGGATTTTCCAGGCAAGAGTACTCAAGGAATTAGAATTCTCAAGGAATTATCCAAAAAATTGGATACATTTTTCAAAGAAACTACAAAGGAACCCTGATACACGGATTTGAACATTTCGAAAAACGTTCCCAGGGCAAGTAAAGATCTGGTGTGAATGAGTAGATGACTGTGCAACAGAATTTCTGTGGAGTTGGAGGCACGAACCCCATTTTCTCTCAAGACTCCTCTCCGGGCGATGTTCTTGGCTCTGCAGAGAGACCGAGGCAGCAGCAGGGCCAGGCCAATACTGCGAGTGCACTGGGACACGACTCAGAGGCCCCGTGCGATTTAGAATTATTGTTAATGCTATGAAATTCCTTGACATATTATATAGCCTATATGATATTAAATTCCTTAAAATGAAAAGGAATTTTAAAAAGTCATCATGCTCTGCTTACTGAGGAAGGGACGTGGCTCACCGGGTCTAATGATTTTATAACGTATTCTCCAGCTTTTTATATAAAGTCATGAGAGACAGAGAGGGAGCGAGAAAGAGAATTCACTATCATTTTCTTTTTTTTTTTTTTTTAACAGATCCGTTCTTTTTAAAACAGCAGTTTTGTTTGTTTATTTAGTTTTGGCTGTGCTGCATCCCTTCACTCTGGGACAGGGCTTTTCTCCAGCTGCGGCGAGCAGGGGCGCCCCTGGTTGTGGTGCGTGGGCTGCCCACTGTGGGGGCTTCTCCTATTGCAAAGCACAGACTCTAGGGCTTCAGCAGTTGTGGTCTGTGGTACAGGGGCTTCCTTGCTCCGTGGCAAGTGGACTCCTCCAGGACCAGGGACTGAACCCATATCTTGTGAATTGAAAATCAGATTCTTTATCACTGAGCCACAAGGGAAGCCTCCGCTAGGATTTTCTAAAACTTCCTTCAGTGAACCCTGAAGTAACCATGATATTCTATTCTCCAGTCTTCTATCGGAGAATTCTCCAATCTTCTCTTCTCCAAGCACTTCAGCTAATTGTGGTTTTACTGTACAAATCAAACACAACTTCTTTTGTTCGACTTAGCCCGGCTGCCTCACATGCAGGATGTATTCATTTCTAGAACACTAGGAAGTCTCAGGAGACGACGTGGGCGGGCTGCAGAGGGAAAATTGGTGGTGTTGAATTTCGATGTTACTAAATTTTCTGAGTTATTTAATCTCATCTCTGAAATAGGCAAATCATCACTCTGTGGATGACTCATACAGGAAATCAAGCCACTTTGCTTCAGCTCAGTTTGTATTTTCCTCAATTTAATTATCTTAGTCACATGGAGTCCGACTCCCAGACCAGCCTCTGCTCTGTGTTGCTCAGTCGTGTCTGATTCTTTGCAACCCCATGACTGTAGCCCGCCAGACTCCTCTGTCCACGGGATTCTCCAGGCAAGAATACTGGAGTGGGTAGCCATTCCCTTCTCTGGGGGATCCTCCTGACCCAGGGATCAAACCCACATCTCCAGCATTGCAGGCGGATTCTTTACCATCTGAGCCACCAGGGAAGCCCAGCCTCTGTCCTGGTACTTAATTAACATAATCATTGACAAAAAAGGTCTTGGATGTGCTGCAGAGTTTTCTGTTAGATTCCAGGTTTCCTGGAGGACACAGATGGGTTTGAACCAAGTATTTGGGGTTGATTTTCATTTCTTTTTATTTTGACAGCTTTGTACACTTATTTATAATACTTAAAGTTTATTAGGGAAGTAGGAAGAAGACCTTCAGATACTGGCAGAAATTGCAGTAGCTTAATTAGGTGAAATTTTTATTTATGCTTGTCCCCCAGAATTGTTTCTCTCCCAGATTCAATATTACTCAGACCTACTGGAAGTCCAGCCTAGGAATCTTTGTAGTGTAGAAAGCACAAACACCAAAAATTTTTCCTATTTTTCACAAAACTTCAAGTCCATTAATAGGATGATGCTGGGTGTCCAGAAAGAAAGAGAGAAGAGAATGTTCTTGAGTGAGCATGGGAAGACTACTGGGGATTAGGAAGGAGCAGGAAAGAGTCCTGGGGACTGGCAAGGATGAAGGACTGGGTATCCTGCACATTCCTCTCTGCTCACCTGTGGTGGAGTTGCAAGGAGACTGGTATGTGACTTCCAGAAAGGGGTACAGGGGAAGTGGCCTCAACTGGGTATGGCTGTGTACCCAGGGGAGGCAGGCCCTAGAGGGCAGACCAAGATTTAAGGTCCTACCATATGGCCCAGCCATCCCACTCCTGGGCATATATCCTAAAGTGAAAGTGAAGTCACTCAGTCATGTCCGACTCTTTGCGACCCGTGGTCTGTGGCCCACCAAGCTCATCTGTCCATGGGACTCTCCAGGCAAGATTACTGGAATGGGTTGCCATTTCCTTCTCCAAAAGGAGAGTCACTGCATTGGCCGGGAATCGAACCCGGGTCAGCTGCTTGGAAGGCAGCTATGCTCACCACTATACCACCAAAGCACACATATCCTAAAGGAAATGATAATTCAAAAAGACACACGCACCCCAATGTTCATTGAAACAATATTTACAATAGCCAGGACATGGAAGCCACCTAAATGTCCATCAACAGATGGATGGAGAAAGAAGATGTGGTACATATATGCAATGGAGTATTACTCACCCATAAAAAGGAACAGAATTAGGTCATTTGTAGAGACATGGATGGACCTAGAGACTGTTATACAGAGTGGAGTAAGACAGAAAAACAAATATCAAATATTAACACATGTATGTGGAATCTAGAAAAATGGTATAGATGGAACTATTTGCAGGGCAGGAATAGAGATGTAGACAGAGAGAACAAATGTGTGGACGTGTTGGGGGAGGGGGGTGAGGGAGGGGAGACGGAGGGTGGGATGAATTGGGAGATTGGGACTGACATATATACCCTACCTTGTGTAAAATAGATAACTCGTGGGAGCCTGCTGTATAGTGCAGACTATACACCCTGCACTCACCTCGGTGCTCTGTGATGACCAAGAGCGGTAGGATGTGGGAGGCGGAAGGGTGGTTCAAGAGGGAGGGGATATATACATACATATAACTGATTCACTTCATTGTAGAGCAGAAACCAACACAACACGGTAAAGCAATTGAACCCCAGTTTAAAAATAAAAAAAAATTTAAAG
>SJYX01009861.1:50188-71191 GCA_006410675.1 Oreotragus oreotragus
AGTTTTGTCAAGAGAACGCACTGGTCATAGCAAACACCCTCTTCTAACAACACAAGAAAAATGGATTATATATAATCTATTTAATATAATCTATTTTAATTGATTTAACACACATCTAATTAAGTTAGATTAGTTGATATAAATCTTAATATATTTATTAATATAAATCTTTAAGGATATATACGATTTCATTCCTTGATAGAGACAGAAATGGAGGTATTACTGGTTTCTGTTTAAACAGAATGAATGATAGAGTTGATGCAGTGGAGTCCAAGAAAGGCCAGCCCTTCTGGAATATGCCACCCCTGTCCCAGCAAAATAATTTCTTGGGAGATCTTGTCACGCTTCTGTCTCTGTTGGATGGCATGACTGTGTCAGAATCTTAGTGGATTCCCCACAGATGCTCCTCTTTTTTCAGCCAAAAGCCATCATTTCATTTTGCTCTGTTAATGACTGAGAACTAATTTCCAAAGACTGAACTAGACACTAATAAAAACTAGAACAAGGCCAGATGATATTAACTGAAAACAGTATGAGTCACAGAGTACAGAGGTGATTTAAGTTTTGTGAATTCAGACCCGCAAAGAGAAAACAAACACGTCATTTTCTTGGGGGAAAAGAGGCAGGAGAAAATTTTGCATTGTCGTAATTATTTACTACTATGAAGCAGTGGTTTAGTGGTTTTCAACTATTTGGGGACTGCTAACATCCCACAAATAAGGCAACTTCCAAGACAGTCTGGTTAACAGCAGAACTTACTGTCTCCAAAACATAATATAAACCATTTATTTCTATATGCTGCTCAATACATGTTCACAGCAGCTCATAAAATAACCATCTGAGCAAACAATAAAATGCTTGTGTGTGACAAAGTTTTCTCCAGGGACTTGTTTGGTCATTTGAAGTTCGTCCCTACCTGACACTGCTAATAAATCTTGCATTCCTGTATTGTATTTTTGTGGGCCAAGGCGGATGCTCACCTGGTTATTAAGGCCAAGTGTCACCATAGTTCATACTAAATTAAGAAATTATATTTTATTTTAATCTTTCCTTCAAATCACTATTTGTGACCAATATGAGAAAATCTGTGATTCTCCACCCCCCAATTTCAAATCTTTTTTCCTTTAAAAAATTTTATTTTTTTTTAATTGAAGGATAATTGCTTTACAGAATTTTGTTGTTTTCTGTCAAACCGCAACATGAATCAGCCATAGTATACCTGTAGCCCCTCCCTCTTGATCCTCTCTCCCATCTTGCTTCTAAGCAATTGGTCAAAAGTAAACTGTATACATTTATAAAACCATTAAATTATTCTTCCTCTATCATTTGTGGTCTCTTTTTATGAAGTCTTGTTTTTATGAACAGGTTGTAAAACAGGCACAGGGCAGACTCTGAACCAGATTCCATTGTTCATTATATACTACAGGCAGGGCTAGAAGACATGCCAAAATTAAATAAATAATAAAATAAAATAATGATCATCTCCAAACCAGTTGGCAAGACATTAATTTATGGAATCTATACAACAAGTTTCACTATCCTAAAAACAAGTCAGGTGAGAGCATCTGTCTCCTTCTGCACCTCCTGGTTACCATTTTTTAAATCTTAAAAGCCATTTATTTTATCCCATCTGCCTAATCATGTTGCAGGACTAATCTGATGGGCCGGAAGTTGGGGCCTGTGAAGGAAAGCTGTGCCTGGGAAACTGACCTCTTATTTCCTCATCTCACAGTGAACACTGAAAAACATGCTGTTTTGTTTGCATCTGTTACTTGCTCTTGGTGAACAGGTTGTGTTCAGAGCAGTTGGAAGCAGGTACAGAATGGTGGGAGTAGGGGTGAGCAGAGGGATGAAGAGAAATTTCCGAGGCCTGGTGGAATCCTCTCTCAGTGCTGATGCTAATCCTTGTGGGAATCTGGGAAGCTGTACATTTGTTTGAGAGCAGGCTATATTGTCTCTGGCTTTGTGTAACCACCTCCATACATTTCTGTATGCTTTACCATTAAAACACTTTGCATGTTTTAAATGGGTCAGTTGGAATTTTCAGTTGAAGAAGCCAAGAAAAAAATATCAAAGCATTACAGTTTGTATGAGATAATCTACATGGTTGTACACTAGCCTCCATATCCTGTGGTTTGACCCTAAGTTCTAAAGTGTAATTGAATTGGCTTATACCTATATGTTGGAAAAGGAAATGGCAACCCACTCCAGTACTCTTGCTGGAAAATCCCATGGATGGAGGATCCTGGTAGGCTACAGTCCATGGGGTCGCAAAGAGTTGGACATGACTGAGTGACTTCACTTTCATACCTGTATGTACCATGTGAATAATTTCTCAACTAGAGAAAGACCGTATGTAGCACTGAAGATCCAGCACAGCAAACGACAAAGAACTAAATAAATAAAATTAGGTTTAAAAATTAAAACAAAGTTTGTAGAGAGTATTGTACTAAAAGAACAAAAAAATCTATGCAGTTAAAGTAAACTACCATAAAATGCATTTTCAGAAAGGGAGTTAATACTATATTTTTTAAGGCCCATGGAGATGAGCCAAATTTAGTAGAGTGTATAACCAAGGGACACAAAACTGAGAAGATCTGAGTGATGTAGGCGGTGAAGCTATTTGCAAAAGCAGGTAGGGGAACCTTCTCTGCCACGTGCAGAAAATCCACAGGGAGGTCTTGTTAACTCCAGATCACTTCTAAACACTGGCACTTCTAAACAAGGTGGCTTGAATGCCACCTCCAAAGATGTTTCACTTAAAAAAAAAAAGATGCTTCATGTGAAATCAGCTAAAATATAGAGTCTGAGGCAATCCTTATGGATAAGTGTGCCATTAGATTTATACTGGAGTCCAATTTTTTGACCTGTTGATTATAACTCAGGGATTATTGCTTTTGAGGAAGGTCTTATCTTAATGAAAGAAAATATCAATTTGTATGTTTTGTATTCTCAGATTTAAAGGGAGTGCATTTGGGATTGAAAAAGACACTTGAAGAACAGATTTCTAGCTATTAATGGATTATCCTAGGGCAAACTTTAGGCCACATATTTTTTTTAAAGTCAAAACCAGAGAAACATCTCTGTTTATTGGGTGATAAAAAGCTACATCCCCCTTTGATCTGTTCCTACAAGAAAGACTGTCAAATTGTTTTACAAATAGACTTGCTCTGCAGATTACTATATGGGAATACATCCTAAGAAATAGATAAATCATCACATGGAGAGAAAGGGGTAGTACGAAATGTTTGCCAAGGAAAACTGTTGTGTTGGGTCTCGTGGAGTGAAGACAGGAACCCGTCTTGCCCCATAGCATAGTTTCCAGCTCTGGTCTGATGCCTTAGACCAGAAAGAGGATCCCAGGTACATACGATGTCATCAAAGGGTCTCTCTGCCAAGGGAAGATCCAGACTCAAATCGTTTAGCTGAAACCTTAGAAGGAAATGTGAACCTATTTTGTACCTCCAAATTGGCAAAATGCGACCTAACAGTTGTCAATTTTTACAAATAAGGGGATGAAATTTGCTAAGTACACATACAAAGAAGATGCTGAGATAAAATGCTATAAAATGAGATGGAATGGTGTAATAAAAGTCAAGAATGATTACGATTAGGAAAAAACCCTCAATAATTATAAAAATAAAAACAATAAGATTAAAAATACAGAGACTATAAATTGCAATAAAAATAATTAGCTTAAGGACTATTCCAGATAGTTAGTATTTTATCATATATCCTTCTAGATTCTCCATAAGAAACAGGGTAACACCATATTATGGTTGCTTACAAGTTGTTTAACTTAAAATTTTATCTGGTGTAGATTTTTACATCAATACACATAGATCCAGATCATGTTTTTTAAAGGCTGTAGAGGATTCTACAGAGAAGGCAATGCACCCCACTCCAGTACTCTTGCCTGGAAAATCCCATGGGCAGAAGGGCCTGGAAGGCTGCAGTCCATGGGGTGGCTGAGGGTCGGACACGACTGAGCGACTTAACTTTCACTTTTCACTTTCATGCATTAGAGAAGGAAATGGCAACCCACTCCAGTGTTCTTACCTGGAGAATCCCAGGGATGGCAGAGCCTGGTGGTCTGCCGTCTATGGGGTCACACAGAGTCGAACACAACTGAAGCAACTTAGCAGCAGTAGCAGCAGCAGCAAAGGATTCTNGCGACTTAACTTTCACTTTTCACTTTCATGCATTAGAGAAGGAAATGGCAACCCACTCCAGTGTTCTTACCTGGAGAATCCCAGGGATGGCAGAGCCTGGTGGGCTGCCGTCTATGGGGTCACACAGAGTCGAACACAACTGAAGCAACTTAGCAGCAGTAGCAGCAGCAGCAAAGGATTCTATAGTATGCTGTAGTAATATATTTCACGTTCTGATTGTGGGGGTCTAATGTGACAGCTGAGATGATGATAGTGAACAAGAGTCTGGGAAATTTTCCTTATAGATGCTTTCTTCTCTTACTGTAAAAAAAAAATAAATAAATAAAGCAACCAAAGCCATATACATATTCAGAGTTAAGATAATGAGAATTTTCATGAATTAAAAGATAGTTTTGTGATTCAGGTCATCAGAAACCTGGCAGAAGAATATTCTAATTTATTAGACTTGTCTCCCTCTGTTAGAGAAACAGTTGAGCCAATGTTACTTTGAACAACTCCTCTCTTCCTGAGTCTTAAAACGAAATATATATGAAAGAGAGATAATGCCCCTACTTCTTCTGATATAATAGCTTTGAACGAGGATAAAAAGCTTATCAATTTTGGTGGCCAGAAACCTGGGGAGACACTATAAATGATGCAAGCTCTGGATACCCTGGGGCTGTTGCAGTCAATATTACTTTTATCTTACTTGGATGAAATTCTGAGCAAACTTTTCCTTCTAGATCATTCTTAGTTGAAAAGCTTGTGGACTTATGTAGGTGACCTATGACCCAAGAGGCGAAAAACACATCTGAATCCATGAAAGTCTTTTTCTGAGACAAGAGTGAGAGCATTTGGAGGGGTGGGGAATGTTACTGGAAATGGCTTGTAGCTTTTATTTTGTTTTAAAAAGAAGAAAATTAGATTCTTTCCCTTCTTAAATGTTGATGGTAGAAAGACCTTAAAACAGTTGAATTATTCAATGGGTCTAAAGAAAACTAAAACAGGCTGGATGCATCATAATTCACCCAGCCAGTTCTTTATAGATAGACATGTAGTTTATTTCTGGCTCTTTTTAGTTTCTTGGTCTGCAAGCACCCTTGTACATACATCTGGTCACATTTATCTGATTATACTCTTATGGTAATTGGGCTTCCCTTGTGGCTCAGCTGGTAAAGACTCCATCTGCAGTGCAGGAGACCTGGGTTCAATCCCTGCGTTGGGAAGATCCCCTGGAGAAGGGAACGGCTACCCACTCCAGTGTTCTGGCCTTGAGAATTCCATGCACTGTACAGTCCATGGGATTGCAAAGAGTTGGACATGACTGAGCGACTTTCACTTTTACTTTATGGTAATTGCCTTAAAATGCAATGGTTGAGTATGACTTTATACAACTAAGGTTTTTGATAAGTTGTCTACCAAAAGATAATAATTGACTCCTCCATAAAAGCATATGAGGATAGTTATTTTCTTAATAATACTGTCACCAATATTGCATATTATCGTTATAATGAAAAATAGTTTAAAAATTTGTCTAATCTGAAATGTGAAAAATGATATATCCCTTTATTAAGATTAGTTCTGAGAACAAAGAGCATTATTATATTAGCATTTATTTAGGACTTACTGTGTGGCCAACCACTGTGATAATCTAGGACCTTATTTTCTCAGAATAGTGCAATGAAGTAGGTGCTATTAATCCATAAATCTCTGTTTGTGTCTTTTGCTTATTTGGGAAAGGGTATAGAAATATGCTATTAAACAGTAAGGAAATCAACCCTTTCCTTATAATCTCCTTTTCTGAGGGATGTGTCTTCACTGGTATTTCTATTGGCCAAAATAATTGGTAAATCAGAAAGCATGGGGAAACCCTGAAATCAAATACAAACAGAAACAAATGGACCTCAGCATGTGTCAAAATGATAACCACACATAACAGAAATAATGAATCCAAGCACTTTTGAATATAGTGCTTTGACATATACCCTTAGTGGTATATATTCCAAGGATAAAAAGGACTATAAAGAAATATTAAACATTACTTAATAGTAGTAGAGGTAGTGAGGTAGTCATTCTGAAATTATTTGTGCATACTTTAGAACTGAGCAAATGAGGACAGATAGATAGATAAACAGGCTGATATTGATACTGCTGGGAATCAGGCTCTTACTGAATGATTAAGGTGGTACAAACATAGAGTGGGTCACGGAGATGAAGAATCTTGTGGTATTTAATTGGAATTGGAAGTGTGAGTATGATTGATATGTAGTACCTGCCTCTCTAAGCAACCTCCAGACTTGTAAACATGCTCTAACAGGAATCTGGCTGCACAAATAGATTGCATGGTCCCCAAGAAATGCCTATTCTTCCATGACTTTCAGATGTGGCTGCAGGGGTTGGTGGGCAAGAAATCGCACCTCCCTGAACTAGAAGTCTTAGACACTAGGGAGTTCTTCTTGGAGCCAAATCAGGGACTTGGTTCATCACCAGGACAGGTATCTTCAGAATCCCCAACCAAAAGGACTTGATTACTTCTGGAAAATGATGATCATGCTGTGTTCCCTCTATCTTCCTTTTCTGTTCCAAATCTATCACTGTGGGTAGGAATAGAACTTTTCCTAGACTCTAGGTGATCAGACAAAAAGGAGGCACATAATGGAGAGAACTTCCCATTGCTGGTGGCTCAGGGGGGTAAAGTGTCTGCCTGCAATGCAGAAGACCTGGGTTCGATCCCTTGGTTGGGAAGGTCCCCTGGAGAAGGAAATGGCAACCCACTTCAGTACTCCTGCTTGGAAAATCCCATGGACAGAGAAGCCTGGTAGGCTATGGTCCGTGGGGTCCCAAAGAGTCAGACAAGACTTCATGATATGGCTGAACGACTTCACTTTCACTTTCCCATTGTCAAGATATCCTGGACTATGAACTTGATGATATCTTGGATGGAACTTTGGATATCTGGATGGGGATTTGTATCAACTGAGTGTAGCAGTGCATGTATGGATTTTTTGAAGGAGGTGGCCATTATCTTCATTATCTCCACCATAGTTTGGGCTCAGGTCAAATAACAGGGAGGGAACACAGCCCCACTCATCAACAGAAAATTGGATTAAAGAGTAACCCAGCATGGCCCCACCCATCAGAACAAGACCCAGTTTTCCCCTCAGTCAGTTTCTCCCAGCAGGAAGCTTCCATAAGCCTCTTATCCTTCTCCATCAGAGGGCAGACAGACTGAAAATCACANGGGTTGCCATTGCCTGCTCCGGATCAGTGGGTGTACTTACAGTGAAAACCAGCTTAAGGTTTGTCTTCAAACTCTATAATAAAGACATCAGTTGCTGACCATTTTGTTGAATACATGAATCGCTTTATGCTTGTATTTGGAAAAGTAATTCAAACGTGTGCTTTAGTTTCTTACCTATAAAGTAGCAATAAAAATAGAATCTCTAGCTTAGAATTGTTACTGTGATCAACTGATACATGCAGCTTTCACATTTCACCTTAAGTACACAGTTTTATATGTCTTTAGCGTGCTGCCTATTTGTAGAATTCTGGTGCTGGAGTAAAGAAACAATCCATCAGTGTAGCTAGTAAGTANACCTATAAAGTAGCAATAAAAATAGAATCTCTAGCTTAGAATTGTTACTGTGATCAACTGATACATGCAGCTTTCACATTTCACCTTAAGTACACAGTTTTATATGTCTTTAGCGTGCTGCCTATTTGTAGAATTCTGGTGCTGGAGTAAAGAAACAATCCATCAGTGTAGCTAGTAAGTAGGACATTACTCTCAACTAAAACTGACTTTTTCTTTTTATTACAATCTATTCAGTACTTTTATCTTTCAAAATTTATTCACATATGTATTCGGTCTCATTTCAATTTTTCACTTTGCTCTCCTTCTTCCCCTTGGCAGCTACACTATTGTTGCTAGTATATTTTCTTTCAAAATTGCGTTATTATTTTGTGTATTTATAATTAAATTTATAGAGATGCTCTTATGCCACATGCTTCACTCTTTTTTTTTTTTTTTCCATGCTTCACTCTTTTCCCGTGGTTTTCTTTTTTTCTCAGCTGTAATAATATGGTATTGGGATTGGTTCCAAAGCTTTTACTCTCAGAGATCACCTGGGCCGATTGTATTGGAATTACCTGAAGATCTTAGAAAAATACAGATTAATGGGACCCAGTTGAAACTTCTAAACTCATAACTTCCACTGAATTGAGTGATCTTAAAGTTTCTGCTCCATTGAAAATTTTATGCTTCCTCTATAAGAGCAACATTTTCCTCTTTTGCTTTTTTAAATTCTGTAATGAGTCAAAAAGAAAATGAACTTCAATATGAAAAATAACTAGAAGGAAAACCTGTTTATACTGACATTTTTGCAAGTGTTTGATTATAATTGATTTTTTTCTCATAACCTCTAGTAAGTTAAAGGAAACACAACTGTTAAAATAGTGTATATACTAACATAAGTCACAGAATTTTTCTTCTAATTAAAGTAGGTTGTAAAATGTAAGGTTGAGTTCTTAGTCAAAATTGTCCCCATGTGCTTGTAACATTTACAGTTGGATTGAGCATATATCCAGTATTCTTGGACTTATTGAATCCAAGTTACAAATATTTTTTTCCCAGTGTGCTACTTCAATTATTAAAAGTCATTTCTCTTTGAAAAAAAAAAAATACCACAACTGCCAACATACAGTTTTTTATAATTTAATTTTTTTAAGAAATTAAAGCGCCTTTTTCATAAAAAAAGATTTTAAAATATAGCGATGCTTTATATTAGAATTACATTCTTGCTAAGAAAGATGAAGCATTTTACTTGAAATGTATTTTATCCTTATGATATGTCAAAGGAATATTTACTGATCCATTTTTATTAGGCTGTTTTCCAAGCAGCTGCTGCTGATATCATAGGTTAAGAATAAAAGGGAAATATAACTTGTCTGTGATGAAAAAGTGAGANACATTCTTGCTAAGAAAGATGAAGCATTTTACTTGAAATGTATTTTATCCTTATGATATGTCAAAGGAATATTTACTGATCCATTTTTATTAGGCTGTTTTCCAAGCAGCTGCTGCTGATATTATAGGTTAAGAATAAAAGGGAAATATAACTTGTCTGTGATGAAAAAGTGAGACTTCAGTGAGCAAAATGGAGGTGTTTTCAGCTCAATTCCATCCATTATTTGTCTTCTTTATGTAAAGGATCACTCCACTTACAATAAGCTAAGGGTGAGATGTCTTTTATTAATAGAATAGTGAAGAATTTACCTAGAAGATGGATTATGAATCAGAAGTACGCAATATTAGAAACAGGAGTGGGGAAAAAGCCAGTTGTAATTGGCAACTCTTTGGTGCCATTAGATTCTATTGACTTTTGTTCTCATAATATGGATTACTGGGGGGTTGGCACAGGAGTTTGAATGAAGTAGGAAGACAAAGGAAGGAAAGAAACTTTTACATACAGGATGAGTCAGGGGCACAGGGTTTAGCCTTCTTCCCAGATAACGACTATCCCTTCTTTCCTCTTGGATATTTCACCCTATAAATATTGACTTTTCTCATTTGTTTCTTTTCCCCCAGTTTTATCTCCTATATCTTAATTTTCAAATTTAATTCATTAGTGAAATTTACATTTTTACCATGGGATTGAGAATATCTTAACTGGCATAATCATTGCATAGCGACTCAGAGAACTGACCCTGTGAATCTACAGAAATTCAACAATTAAAAATATTAATATTAAAGGCATATTTCCAACATGCATTAAATATTTTAGTAGCTCCACTGAAATGAGATTTTTTTTCCTGAGGTTTCTTTTGATATTTTAACAGAAATCAATCAACAGAAATTAAAGCAGATTATAGCTCAGCTGGAGAAGGGAAAAATTAAAGTAATTCTATCTTTTACCAACTGATTCAAAGACTGAGGGGGCTTTGAAATAAAAACTTGCTTTTCGAATGTAAGGTCTAAATATTTAGATCTAAAAATATAAAAAAATCTTTTATGAATACTTTTCAAGAATAAAGCAGCATTCCTTTGAGATAAGTAGTTTTCAACTGGGCATAGCTTTAGAAGAAGAAAATGAACCCTAAGTTATGTGATTGGGTTCAAGGTTACAAAATCCTTATCCAGCTTTTAGCCTAATTTCCCAAGAATAACAAAGAGCATAGACCTTGAAACTCTTTTTTATTATAACACAAAGTCTGAGAACCCTGGAGTCTGGCAGTTGACAAAGTGTGCTATATTCATTTCATAAAGATATATTGAGTAGCTCTTATTTGCAAACCACTGTGTCTGTGCTGCTCATGCATTGGAAAGCAAGGGCCTTTGTCAGGCACCTCTTTTCTATTTGGGGAAACACAGAAATTAAACAAATAAGCAAAAAAAATTATTATAAATGATCATTGTGACAACTGCCATACAGATGACAAGTAGTTATCAGTGCATAGAACAGTGATCCTGATCCCATCTGATGAATCGGGGGATATTAAGTGAGGAAATGATTTTTCATCTAAGGTTTATAAAGAAAATTGGGTCCAATCTGGACATCCAAGCAGAGAGAACAGTGTGGGGATGGTTTCCAGATGGGAAAGAAAAGAAATAGGGAAAGCTCGAGAAAATGAAGCCAGTGTTGAGGAAACCCGTGGAATCAGAAGTATGGTTTGAAGTTAGCAAGAGGTAATACTGCCAGACAGCTCTGCCTCCTGTGTGGGGACTCATCTGAACTTGTGAGACGAGGTGTCTCCAAATTCTGTGTGAAAGGAGCTGATATTTACAAAACATAGACTATAGGCTGCTTCCCTTATAGATAGTATTTTATTTAAATTTCAAAACAATCATAAAGTAGATTTTATCCCCTTTATTTTACATATGAAAAACCAACGCTCAGAAAGTGTAAATGATGTGTACAGGATTCTACAGAATTAGCTTAACAGCTGGTACTTGACTGGTAGTTTTTCTTAAGAAATTTCCACCCCCTTCCCCCCAACAGACACACAAAATAATCTGTCAAAGAAGCCTCATTACCGTGTTCTTGGATGCCTCTGCTCTAGAATCACAGGCTTTCTTTTAGTTAGATGGCTGGATATAGATGTCAGGACAGGAACTAAGGAACCACCAAGACCACGTGACTTCCTTCAGTTTCTGGATGAGGAAACTGAAGACTAAAGATGGCTGTGTGGCACACCCATGGGTTGGCATGAGTGATTGCTAGAGGCTGGCATGAACCACGTACACTTTTCATATTTTATCCCAGGCTCCAACCTTCTTAGGCAGCCACAGATACAAAGTTAAAGGCTAAGAGAGCCGCTGTTTTCCTAAAACTGACAAAAATTCACTGAGGTAGCCACAGCTACTGGAAAAAGTCACCTTGACTTTTGGAAGCAAAATCTCTTTTTATCCTCCCCATTCATAACGTCTGTTTGTGTTCTTTCTACATAATTAGAAATCCTTCTGTCTGAATAAACGAAGGTAATTTATTTTCTATCATCAGGAAGATAAACCGTGTTGCTCAATTCTAAAATTTCTCTGACAACTTTTGGAGTTAATGGGAACTGGATAACTATAAAGATTCTGTAGAAGAGAAAACCTTTGAGGTGGGTGGAATAGGTGGAAAAGCTCTATAAACTCAAAATTGGTTTTTAATGTTTTGAGATTTTTCAGGAAACTAAAACCTGAGCCCTGTTGGCCTGTGCCAAATTGTCTTTGAAATGGATTAATTCGCATAATATGTTCATAAAGAATATCCTGTTTAAAATGGCTAAAAGCAAATCAATTGGACTTTTATCATTAAAACAAAGAATGCCAATGAGTAATTGGTGGTTCTGAAAAAGAAAGTATTAATCATAGTCAGTATTTTGCTAGGTTCTCCACTAGAGGGCAGAAAGAACAACTCAACACTATAGAAGCCTAACGACGGGCTGGCATTTAAAACCAGAAGTGTGTTGGGTTATCTCATTGTCAGTTATCACTTAAAAATGTACTTAATATAGTCACAAGAAATTGATTTGTACATTTCTTTCAGGAAATGAAGAATAATCCGTTTATATCTCTCTCCCTCTCAACTCATGTGCTGATACCTAGCTGAGGTTTTTATTGTAACACTTTTAATAAAATCACCATGAAAATAATTTGCTGATTCAAAAGAGATGTGCAGTAGAAGGCAGGTTGGATGGAATTTTTAGCAAAGAAAAGTATATTTTGAGAAAGATTAATTTCAAAACTCTTGTGAAGTAACATACTGGCCCCTTAGAATCGATGAACCATGCTTCTGTGTTATAGGCATTCATTTGCACCTTGTTCAGATGGAGGCACTAAGGAAAAATGGTCCCTCTGTGTTTCACAGCACTCAGCCTCCACCTGCCCCATCCTCACTGCTTCCTGTCTTAGACCAGTTTTCTTAGCAGTGGAGCCTGAGATAGGAGTTTGGACTTTGTGATCTGCTGAGGATGTGGTTCTCCAGAAAAAACATCCTGTAAGGAAGAGTGTATATCATGATTGAGAAGGCAGGGAGAAGACAAAGAATGATCTCAGACAGTCTAGCTATAGCCTAGTTCACAGGGAGAGTGCTGTGGACCATAAATTGCAAGGTCATCCACCCTTGAGGCAAAGCAGCTGCCCTTGGATACCCCTCATCTGTCATCACTGGCTGTGGACCTCGGTGTGGGTAGAGGGTCAAGGAACTCAGTATTTGGACCCTCTTCTCAGCAGAGGGCAATGGTCTGTGGAAGGAGGCAGCTGTGGGCTCTGAAGTAAATGAAATTCCTGATGGAGGCATTTATCTTCATATTGAGTCTTTAAAATATATGTATTTTGTGTGTGTGTGTATACATATATATATACATATATATACACGTTCAATACATATATATGTGTCTAAAAGAGAGTTAAATATGTATTTCTTAAAAGACATTTAAGAAAAAGAGCAGCATTAAAAGGTTAGATAAACAGCTATCTTATATATGAGACTGATCCCTATGAAATTGTATTATTCAACAATTCTTGACTTAGAAGAACATTAGCTTTACCAGTTTCACACTGTTCAGCCTAATTGTGTGTCTCATCCTTTAATTTGCTTTGTTATCCTTTTATTTACTCCATGTAACAGAAGCCATATATGAAATATGGCATTTATACAATCAAGTAGTCTCATGTTGAAACTTCAGGGAAAAAATTTCCTGTATTGCTTCCTGTTGCTTAATGTGACCATTCTGTTACTAAAACTTGACCATAAACTTGTTTCCGATTGCTAAATTTGTTGACGTTTACCCATGTATGACTGATTGAAGTATAACTAGACACTTGATTAACAGTCATCAAATAACAATGCTCATTTGCCCTCACATGGTCCATAATTCCTGTGATTCAAACAGGAATCTCTTTTGTGGAAGAAAGATATCTCTGTGGATTAGACCTTTCCTCAGGTTATTTCAAAGTATTTATTTAGTTCCCGCTGGACACTGAAACACTTTCTTAACTTTTGAGATATCCAAGCTGTGTGTAAGTTCACTCCCAAAGTATTACAAGTCAACCACTGGGACAGACTTTGAGACTATAGGATTAGGAATGTGTGTTTCTGACAGTTCTATTTTCTTGTTCAGTGTTTGTTTTTTAAATCAGCATATAATTTTTTTGTCCCTTACAAAAGTTTTTTTCTTAAATTCCATTTCAAAGACAATAAGCTGTTCTAGTTTTATTTTGGCTTATCTTGGACAGTAGATCTTTTCCTCCTTTCTTTCCAACTTTTATATGTCTTCTTTGTGTGTGTTTCTTATTAAGTGGATATTCTCCCACCTGATTTTTTATTTCAACATGAGAAACTTCTTTTGTGTCTGAGATTATCTCGTTACATGACATTAATGCTGTCATATTATTTTACATATTTCNGGACAGTAGATCTTTTCCTCCTTTCTTTCCAACTTTTATATGTCTTCTTTGTGTGTGTTTCTTATTAAGTGGATATTCTCCCACCTGATTTTTTATTTCAACATGAGAAACTTCTTTTGTGTCTGAGATTATCTCGTTACATGACATTAATGCTGTCATATTATTTTACATATTTCATCACTATAATTTTGTGTCTCTTCTTCCCAGTTTTCCATCCAAAAGACATGATTTTAATTTATTAGTTTAGAATTTATCCATCCTACTTTGTTGTTATGGTGTCCTTGGCTTGAGACTCCTCTTCACTTTTATACACCCCTGTCAGTATCCATGTTTCATTTGTTCACGTGGCTCCTTTCAGTGTCTTTCATCATGTGGATACCATTTAATTCTAGATCTCTATTTCTGGCATGTGGTGGTTATCATTTTTCTTTTTCTTTCATAGTTCTTCTGTGGCTTTTTAATGGCAATGATATACTTATTCAGGGTGTTTACCTTTCTATATTTCTTGCTGCCTCCTGTGTTTATTACTTGAGTCCCGGATGCAAGAAAGTTTCAAGGTAGGTCTTTATTTGGCAAATATTTTGAGGCCTTGTATGGCTGAGAATACATTTTATGCTTTTGTATTTATATGATATTTTAACACTGTCTCAAATGCTAGGTGATAAAAATCTTGGACAAAGTTGGTAGCATTTTTACCCTGACTTTCAAAAGATCTCATTCATGCTTTGAAATAGCTGAAACCTGAAAACATAACTAAACATAGATTTTTCCATGGGGTTCTTAGCAACTAGTAAATACTCCACCTATTTTATGATTTGCTATTTAGATAAAGAACTATCAAAGTATGAAGTTGTGGTTCTAGCAGGAACATCGGAAAAGAAGACAGAATCTCTAGAGGGGAGAGCTTAGATTACAACAAGGCTCAGGGATGCAAGGCTGTGGGAATCAGGAATGACTGCCCACCAAGGCCAAGCTGCAGGGCCTGGCCGGATGACAGGGTTGGGAAGGGCCTGGTGTGGGGCAGGGAGCACGGGGGTACTGAAAGTTCAAAGGCCTATAGCAGATGTGATGAGTATTAGGAGGTGCTGACATCATTCCTGAAAGGTGAGTTGAAAGAATGAACAGGGAGATGTGGGGATGGAGAACCAGAATCCAAGCTCAGGGAGGTGGGGCTGGCAGGTACCATGCAGGAGGCAGCCTTTTGCTTGACCTGTAGACTTACTGTCCTCAGCTCATCTGCCTCCCAGCCATTCACACATCAGCTCCCTCAAGGAGGAGTCTGGGAGCGTCGTGTTAGGAGAGAGCAGAGAGGGGTCAGGTCAGGGCCTCTGGAGCGGACGGGGGCATCGATTGACCTCATCACAGTCATGCCTGTTCTTCCTCTTCAAAACCACTTCCAAATTTTTATAATATGCCAGTTGACATCTGTTGACACACTCCTGGGTTCTGGGATACATTCCTTGCAACTTGGGAATAGCTAGTTGCAATTTAGGAATAGCTGGGGTGGAGCTAAGGCAGGGCAGGAATTGTGTGTCACATTGGAATAAAATGGCTAATACCCCTTCTAGTCTATAGAAGAGAGAGAACGGGGGAGAAAAATTCCACTAACATCATCTGTTATGAAGGAGACATTTGGTTTATGATTCTACTAGAGTGAGTGTGAGATACTGAAAACAATGGAAAAGGGTGCTTTGCCTGTAGAACTAAGCGACTAATTGTGCCCCTTAAAGGATAGAGGAAATGAAAAAACAGCAAATATGCTTCCTTGTCAATTCCAATTTCAGGTTACAGAATCTGAGTCCTAGAATATTGTTAGAAGGTAGATTTTGCTTCATTTCCATTCCAACCTGGGAGCTGTGCAGTGAAGAAAGCAAATGTGGTGGTTAATCCCCTCTGGGGAGTAGTTTTTCAGTCGAGAAAGAAGCAATTTTAGGTGAAAAATGTGAGTAAACACGGAGATGTGGTGTTTATCTTCAAAATAGGCTGAATGCATAGATGGAAAAAATATTACCTGCTGCCCTTTCGAAGGTGGTCTTTGGAGGAGAAGGAGATTCTAACTCATTTTGAGTCTGGGCCTCCTGGGGTCAAAGAGAGAAGGCCAAGAATAAAAAAATAGCATAGTTGGGGAATCTTCAGCAATATCTCCAAAGATCTATCACAAAGATCAAAGCAGAAAATTCCTGTTTTCTTACTGGTGTTAGACTTACTGCTCTTTCAGTTCAGTTCAGTTCAGTTGCTCAGTCGTGTCCGACTCTATGCGACCCCATGAATCGCAGCACGCCAGGCCTCTCTGTCCATCACCATCTCCCGGAGTTCACTCAGACTTGCGTCCATCGAGTCCATGATGCCATCCAGCCATCTCATCCTCGGTCGTCCCTTTCTCCTCCTGCCCCCAATCCCTCCCAGCATCAGAGTCTTTTCCAATGAGTCAACTCTTTGCTTGAGATGGCCAAAGTACTGGAGTTTCAGCTTTAGCATCATTCCTTCCAAAGAAATCCCAGGGTTGATCTCCTTCAGAATGGACTGGTTGGATCTCCTTGCAGTCCAAGGGACTCTCAAGAGTCTTCTCCAACACCACAGTTCAAAAGCATCGATTCTTCGGCGCTCAGCTTTCTTCACAGTCCAACTTTCACATCCATACATGACCATTAGATACCGGTATAATGATATTAATGATTAGCACTTAATGGTGAGTTTCCTATAGGTTTATAAAACAATTAACAAACCAAATTCCAGCTCAGCATTTGGGCTTCCCTGGTGGCTCAGACAGTAAAGACTCTGCCTGCAATGCAGGAGACCCAGGTTTGATCCCTGCGTTGGGAAGATTCCCTGGAGAAGAAAATGGCAATCCACTCTAGTATTCTTGCCTGGAAAATCCCAGGGACAGAGGAGCCTGGTGGGCTATGGGGTTGCAAAGAGTCAGACATGAGTGAGCGACTAACACTTTCACTTTTACATGAGGATACTCAGTAAATGCACAAAAGAATGATGTGAAATTTCATAGTGTTTATGAAACTTTACACATGGAGCAAGTGGCACAGCTAAGAACTGATATTAAGGATCCCAGGTAAGGTTTCACAGGGAGGTCATTTTTGCCTTCCCTGTAGGTATAACTTCTGCCTCAGCTGTGGCTCAGTGCAGGAGATTCCAAAAAGGAAGAACTCTTTTCTTTTTTTTTCTCCTGAGACAGCATTTATCAATGAACACAATAATCCAAGGAGAGAAGGAACTAGAAATCATTTAGTTAGCACCCAGAATTTAAAGATGAGAAAACTGAGGTCCCGAGACAAAGTGGTTTTCCCCAATTTACATCAGAAGTTAGTAGAATAGACAAATGTGTAAACTTCTGGGCATTGCCTGAAACAGTCAATGCTATACCTTTAAATTCTAAAAATAAATATTCAAGCTAATCCAAGGGACTCTCAAGAGTCTTCTCCAACACCACAGTTCAAAAGCATCGATTCTTCGGTGCTCAGCCTTCTTCACAGTCCAACTTTCACATCCATACATGACCACTGGAAAAACCATAGCCTTGACTAGGCGGACCTTAGTCGGCAAAGTAAGGTGCCTGTTATTCCAGGTATTTGCTACTGGAGGTCAGAGGAGAACTAACCCCAGGAAGAATGAACAAACAGAGACAAAGCAAAAACAACACCTGGTTATGGATGTGATTGGTGATGGAAGTAAAGTCCAATGCTGTAAAGAGCAATATCGCACAGGAACCAGGAATGTTAGGTCCATGTATCAACACAAATTGGAAGTGGTCAAGCAGGAGATAGAAAGAGTGAACATTGATATTTTAGGAATCAGTGAACTAAAATGGACTGGAATGAGTTAATTTAACTCAGATGGCCATTATATCTACTACTGTGGGAAAGAATTCCTTAGAAGAAATGGAGCAGCCATGATAGTCAACAAGAGTCCGAAATGTAGTACTTGGATGTGATCTCAAAAATGACAGAATGATCTCTGTTCGATTCCAAGGCAAGCCATTCAGTATCACAGTGATCCAAGTCTATGCCTCGACCTATAATGCTGAAGAAGCTGAAGTTTAACTGTTCTATGAAGACCTATAAGACCTTCTAGAAATAATACCAAAAAAAGATGTCCTTTTCCTTATAGTGGACTGGAATAAAAAGTAGGAAGTCAAGAAATACCTGGAGTAACAGGCAAGTTAGGCCCTGATGTACAAAATGAAGCAGGTCAAAGGCTAATAGAGTTTTGCCAAGAGAATGCATTGGTCAGAGCAAACACTCTCTTCGAACAACACAAGAGAAGACTCTACACATGGACATCACCAGATGGTCAACACCGAAAAAGGTTGATTATATTCTTTGCAGCCAAAGATGGAGAAGCTCTATACAGTCAGCAAAAACAAGACCAGGAGTTGACTGTGGTTCAGATGATGAACTCCTTACTGCCAAATTCAGATTTAAATTGAAGAAAGTAGGGAAAACCACTAGACCATTCAGCTATGACCTAAATCAAATCCCTTATGATTATAGAGTAGAAGTGACAAATATTTTCAAGGAATTAGATCTGATAGAGTGCCTGAAGAACTATGGATGGAGATTTGTTATATTGTACAGGAGACAGAGATCAAGATCATCTCCAAGAAAAAGAAATGCAAAAAGGCAAAATGGTTGTCTGAGGAGCCCTTACAAACAGCTGAGAAAAGAAGAGAAGCAAAAGGCAAAGGAGAAAAGGAAAGATATACCCACTTGAACGCAAAGTTTCAAAGAATACCAGGGAGAGATAAGAAAGCCTTCCTCGGTGATCAATGCAAAGAAATAGAGGAAAACAGAATGAGAAAGACTAGAGATCTCTCCAAGAATATTAGAGATACCAAGGGAATATTTCATGCAAAGATTGGCACAATAATGGACAGAAATGGTATGGACCTAACAAAAGCAGAAGATATTAAGAGATGGCAAGAACACACAGAAGAACTATACAAAAAAGATCTTTATGACCCAGATAATCACAATGGTGTGATCACTCACCTAGAGCCAGACATTCTGGAATGCGAAGTCAAGTGGGCCTAAGAAAGCACCACTACAAACAAAGCTGTAAGAGTTGATGCAATTCCAGTTGAGCTATTTCAAATCCTAAAAGATGATGTTGTGAAAGTGCTGCACTCAATATGCCAGCAAACTTGGAAAACTCAGCAGTGGCCCCAGAACTGGAAAAGGTCAGTTTTCATTTCAATCCCAAAGAAAGGCAATACCAAAGAATTCTCAAGGTTCAGGTTCAGGTTCAGTCGCTCAGTCGTGTCCAACTCTTTGTGACCCCATGAATCACAGCATGCCAGGCCTCCCTGTCCATCACCAACTCCCGGAGTTCACTCAGACTCGCGTCCATTGAGTCAGTGATGCCATCCAGTCATCTCATCCTCAGTCATCCCCTTCTCCTCCTGCCCCCAATCCCTCCCAGCATCAGAGTCTTTTCCAATGAGTCAACTCTTTGCATGAGGTGGCCAAAGTACTGGAGCCTCAGGTTTAGCATCATTCCTTCCAAAGAAATCCCAGGGCTGATCTCCTTCTCCTTTTTAGTTCATATCTGAGGTTATTGATATTTTTCCTGGCAATCTTGAATCCAGCTTGTGTTTCTTCCAGTCCAGCATTTCTCATGATGTACTCTGCATATAAGTTGCACTCATCTCACATGCTAGTAAAGTAATGCTCAAGATTCTCCAGGCCAGGCTTCAACAGTACATGAAAAATGAACTTCCAGATGTTCAAGCTGGATTTAGAAAAGGCAGAGGAACAAGAGATCAAATTGCCAACATCTGTTAGGTCATCAAAAAAGGAAGAGAGTTTCAGAAAAACATCTACTTCTGCTTTATTGACTATGCCAAAGCCTTTGACTGGTGTGGATCACAACAAACTGGAAAGTTCTTCAAGAGAAGGGAATACCAGACCACCTGACCTGCCTCCTGGGAAATCTATATGCAGGTAGGTCAAGAAGCAACAGTTAGAACTGGACATGGAAAAACAGACTGGTTCCAAATCAGGAAAGGAGTATGTCAAGGCTGTATATTGCCACCCTGCTTATTTAACTTATATGCAGAGCACATCATGAGAAACACTGGGCTGGAAACCCAGTGGTTTACATTCAGTTCAGTTTAGTTCAGTTTAGACACCATGGACTGCAGGACGCCAGGCTTCTCTGTCCATCACCAACTCCCGGAGTTTACTCAAACTCACGTCCATTGAGTTGGTGATGCCTTCCAACCATCTTATCCTCTGTCATCCCCTTCTCCTCCTGCCTTCAATCTTTCCCAGCAGCAGGGTCTTTTCAAACGAGTCAGTTCTTCCCATCAGGTGGCCAAAGTATTGGAGTTTCAGCTTCAGCATCAGTCCTTCCAATGAACACCCAGGACTGATCTCCTTTAGAATGGACTGGTTGGATCTCCATGCACTCCAAGGGACTCTCAAGAGTCTTCTCCAACACCACAGTTCAAAAGTATCAACCCTTTAGTGCTCAGCTTTCTTTATAGTCCAACTCTCATTCCATACATGACTACTGGAAAAACCATAGCTTTGACCAGATGGACCTCTGCAGGCAAAGTAATGTCTCTGCTCTTTAATAAGCTGTCTAGGTAAGTGCTGCACTCAGTATGCCAGCAAATTTGGAAAACTCAGCAGTGGCCACAGGACTGGAAAAGGTCAGTTTTCATTCCGATCCCAAAGAAAGGCAAAGCCAAAGAATGCTCAAACTACCACACAATTGCACTCATCTCACATGCTAGTAAAGTAATGCTCAAAATTCTCCAAGCCAGGCTTCAGCAATATGTGAACTGTGAACTTCCAGATGTTCAAGCTGGTTTTAGGAAAGGCAGAGAAACCAGAGATCAAATTGCCATATCCGCTGGATCATAGAAAAAGCAAGAGAGTTCCAGAAAAACATCTATTTCTGCTTTATTGACTATGCCAAAGCCTTTGACTGTGTGGATCACAA
>SJYX01009861.1:90395-113513 GCA_006410675.1 Oreotragus oreotragus
CCAGTCCATCCTAAAGGAGATCAGTCCTGGGTGATCATTGGAAGGACTGATGCTGAAGCTGAAACTCCAATACTTTGACCACCTAATGCGAAGAGCTGACTCATTTGAAAAGACCCTGATGCTGGGAAAGATTGAGGGCAGGAGGAGAAGGGGATGACAGAGGATGAGATAGTTGGATGGCATCACGGACTCAATGGACATGGGTTTGGGTTGACTCCAGGAGTTGGTGATGGACAGGGAGGCCTGGCGTGCTGCAGTTCATTGGGTCACAAAGAGTTAGACATAACTGAGCAACTGAACTGACTGATAGGAACTATATAAGATATGCTGAAATGCTGAAGATCAGGAGAGAAAAACTAGTGTTGGACTAACTCTATCACTGATAACAATTATAAAACAAAGCACAAATTACAGAGAGAACAGAAAACAGTGGTGTAAGCAAAGGAGGCAGAACCCAAAAGGCCATGGCCATTTAAAGAAAGCACATTAGGGACTTCCTTGGTGCTCCAATGGTTGAGACTTCATCTCCCAATACAGAAGGTGTGGGTTCCAGCCCTGGTTGGGGAGCTAAGCTCCTACATGTCTTGTGGCTGACAAACCAGAACATGAACAACAGAAACAATACTGTAACAAATTCAATAGAGATTTTAAATGGTCCACATTAAAAATATCCTTTAAAAAATAAAGCATGTGAGCTGAGTTCCACGGTTACCTGTCCTTTCCTCTGTGGGCACTCCCCTATTAACCCAGCATGGTGAGGGGCAACAAGCCCAGCAGAAAGCTGTAATTTTACAGGGTTGAAGCACTGAGAAGTCAGAGCTCGAGGATGCTTAACAGTAGTTGGAATTTGAGGAGAAAATCACAAAGAGGAGATATCTTCAGAGTGAGAAAGCCCCCAAATTCTTAATCTGCTATGAATTCCTCTCAAACCACTGGTCCACTTCTAAATTGTGCATGTTCAGACAAAGACCTCAGAAAAGCAAATGAAAGCAGCATCTGTGATTCTAAAGAACCATGCAGAGACTTTAGCAGGAGTCTGATGCTGGAGAGACAGAAATTAGAATTCAAGGCTCAGCAACTTAGAGGGATTCAGTAAATGCCCAGGCCCATTGAGATACCAGAAACAACACACCTTAGAAGTAACCCTGAAACTAGAGCAAGCCTTAACAAAGTTTGAAAATAACTCTCAGCAGGGCAAAGGTGATCTGCTGGTATTCTATCTGCCTGCAAAATAAAACCCAGAACCATCTATTCGGCAACATAGCAACATCCAGAGTCTCTACAAGTTTTCATGTACAATGGCCAAAATCCAGTGAAAAAGTAAGAAGTATAATTAAATGTAGAAACAACTGACTGGAAACTAAGTGAAACTACAGTCATTAGAAAGAGACTCATCTATACTTTGATATGAAGTTGTGATCTAAAGACTTTAAAATGTGTGATTAATAATTTAAGAAAATCAAGGAAAGGAGAGAGGATTTCAGGAAATGTCTGGAATTCTTAAAAGAGCATCAAAACAATATTAGAGAGATGGAAAACAGATCGGTGNTTAGAAAGAGACTCATCTATACTTTGATATGAAGTTGTGATCTAAAGACTTTAAAATGTGTGATTAATAATTTAAGAAAATCAAGGAAAGGAGAGAGGATTTCAGGAAATGTCTGGAATTCTTAAAAGAGCATCAAAACAATATTAGAGAGATGGAAAACAGATCGGTGGTTACCAGAGGTTAGGGATAGAAGGTGGTGGTGGTACATGCAACTGAAAACAGGGAGCATGAGGAAGATCTTTGTGTTTTGTTGACAGAATAGCTCTAAATGTTGATTGTGGTGGCGACTATATAAGTCATTATGTGCTTTTTAACAATAGCAGCTTTAATGAGATTTTACACAATTCACTCAAAGTTTACAATTCAATGGTTTTTAGTATATTCAAAGTTGTGTAAGCATTGTTTTATGCTATTTTTTCTTTCTGTGCTGTCAGAGTTATGCAGATTTTTTATAGATCACTGAAAGAAAACCAACCTTTCTTCCCTCTTCTCCTATCCTCTTTTTCCCTCTCTCCCTCCTCCTTCCTTCCCTCCCTCCTTCCCTTTTTATTTTCTTCTTCCTTTGCTCCTCCCCAGTCTTGCCTCCTCCTTTCCTCCCTTTCTTCCTTTGATAACTATTATATATGTCTGTCTGCTGCTGCTGCTGCTAAGTCGCTTCAGTAGTGTCCGACTCTGTGCGACCCATAGACGGCACCGTCTGTCTAACTGATGTTTAATGAATGATGCTGAGTTTGAAGTACGTTTGGGATTTTTGTGTGAAAAGCAGCATTCATCTCCACACAGATGGCCCCGATTTTTCTTTTGACCTTTCAGCATGTGTGTGTGTATACATACATATATATTTTTTTCAGTTTCTTTTCCCTTATAGGTTATTATAAAACACTGAGTATCGTTTCCTGCGCTATACTGTTTCTTTAGCAATCCATATAACTTTTAAATGTCTTTTAGAAATTCTCCACAAATCAGATTTCTCTGTGCTCTTGCTTTTAAATGTTATGTTTCATTATTTTGTTTTGTATAATTTTGTTGCTACTGTTGAGTCGCTCAGTCATGTCCAACTCCTTGCAACCCCACGGACTGCAGCACACCAGTGTATATAATTTTCGTGTTATTTTAGTGGCCTGTTAGGTGAACAGGCAAGAACAAAGAGTCCACTCCACTACTTTAGTTCACAGGGAGCCCTAATGTGGTCTTTACACCTTTCTTTGTATGTGCATTTGTGTTAGTGTTTCAGTCGTGTCTGATTTGCAACCCCATGGACTCTAGCCCAATAGGCTCCTCTGTCCATGACGATTTTCCAGGTAAACATACTGGAGTGCATTGCCATTTCCTTCTCCAGGGGATCTTCCTGACACAGGGACTGAACCCAGGTCTCCTTCGTTTCAGGAAGACTTTTTACCATCTAAGCCACCAGGGAAGATATATACTGTGTACAAATTATTATGGTGCCTGCCTAAATTTCTGAAACAATCAGAAATCCATACATTCCTTCCTATAGATTCACTCAAGGACACGGCCATAATTAAAATTTGACAATCTGTCCTCACCTGACAACCATTTGCCATGGTCGATTGCTTTCTCCCTCTTGGTAACTATCTTCACGTGGCTTCCAAGATCTCACATTCTAATTTTGATTTTCCATCTAATTTTTATTAGTTGTTGCTAGTTGTCTTTGTTGGTTCCTTTGAAGGACTCCTGGGCTGAGTCCTCAGACCTTTCCTGTTTTCTATTTCAACTCATTTCCTTTAAATTCCAGGAACTCATAAATTTATATTTTAAGCTTAGGCCTTTCTCACAAACTCCATATTGTGTGACCATTTGCCTATTTGAAATCGCTTGCATATTTGAATATATATACACACAAGATGGCGGAGTAGAAGGAGGTATGCTCATCATCTCCTGTGAGCACGCCAAATTTACAACATGCCACTGAACAACCATCAAAAGGAGAATGTTGGATCCCACCAAAAAAAGATACTCCACATCCAAGGGCAAAGGAGAAGCCCCATCAAGATGGTAGGAGGGACAAAATCACATTTAGAATCAAAATCCATACCCTCCAGAGATGCTCGGAGGGCTCAAACAAAACCTTGTGTGCACCAGGACCCAGAGACCCCACAGAGACTGAGCCAGAACCGCCTTTGAGTGTCTGAGTACCTCCTGCAGAGGTACGGGTCAGCAGTGGCCTGCCACAGGGGCTCTGGGCACAGAAGACCTGGGTCAAACAGCATGTGGCATAAGCCCTCGTGGAGGAGGTTGCCATACACCCCACCATCTAGCCGCGGAGCAGATGAGCCACAAACTGCAGAACAATTATACCAGATAAATTCTTGTACTGCTAAGAAAGTTCCAGGACCCACAACAGATTTCCCAGCCTGGGGATCTGGCAAAGGGACTGAGAACCTCCAGGGAATTTCACTTTGGAGGCCAGTGGGATTTTATTACAGAACATACACAACCCTCCCAAGGTTCCAGAGAGAATTATGATGTTGACGTGAGATTACTCAAAGGATTCTAAATCACCACTCCGATGCTGAAGGAGTATTGTCAAAGCACACCATGAAACACGAAGATAAAGAAAAAATTTCAAAAGGTAGGACTGCTTTAAGGTATTCTATTTGAGTGGAGGACTTTCTGGGTGGTGCTAGCAGTAAAAGAACAGGCCTGCCAATTCAGGAGACATAAAAGACATGGGTTCGATCCTCGGGCTGGGAAGATCCCCTGGAGGAGGGCATGCCCACCCACTCCAGTATTCCTGTCTGGAGAATCCCCAGGACAGAGGAGCCTGGCAGGCTACAGTCAATAGGGGCACACAGAGTCGGACATGACTGAAGCAACTTAGCACATCCACACACACATTTGAGTTGAAGCTTACCCTGACAAGCTCTAGCCGATTCTTGGTGAAGACTTCCGAGGGGGTTGTTTTCTCTAAAGGTGTAATAAGTGATTTTTGACATTCAGTTGCGTTCAGTTCAGTTCCTCAGTCATGTCTGACTCCTTGCCACCCCATGGACTGCAGCACACCAGGCTTCCCTGTCCATCACCAACTCCCAGAGCTTACTCAAACTCGTGTCCATTGAGTTGGTGATGCCATCCCACCATCTCATCTTCTGTTGTCCCCTTCTCCTCCTGCCTTCAATCTTTCCCAGTATCAGGGTCTTTTCAAATGAGTCAGTTCTTTGCTGACCTATGTACTGGACTTTCAGCTTCAGCATCAGTCCTTCCAATGAATAATCAGGACTCGTTTCCTTTAGGATGGACTGGTTGGGCCTCCTTGCAGTCTCAAGAGTCTTTTCCAACACCACAGTTGAAAATCAATTCTTTGGTGCTCAGCTTCCTGATAGTACAACTCTATAGCTTCCTTATAGTTCATAAATGACTACTGGAAAAAATCATAGCTTTGACTAGATGGACCTTTGTTGGCAAGTGATGTCTCTGCTTTTTAATATGCTGGCTAAATTGGTCATAGCTTTTCTTCCTAGGAGCAAGCATCATTTAATTTCATGGCTGCAGTCACCATCTGCAGTGATTTTGAAGTCCCCCAAAATAAAGTTTCTATTTCCATTCTTTCCCCATTTATTTGCCATGAAGTGATGGGACCAGATGCCATAATCTTAGTTTTCTGAATGTTAAGTTTAAGCCAATGTTTTCACTCTGCTCTTTCACTTTCATCAAGAGTCTCTTTAGTTCTTCTTCACTTTCTGCCATAAGGGTGGTGTCACCTGCGTATCTGAGGTTGCTGATATTTCTCCTGGAAATCTTGATTCCAGCTTGTGCTTCATTCAGCCTGGCATTTTGCATGATGTACTCTGCATATAAGTTAAATAAGCAGGGTGATATTATACAGCCTTGATGTACTCCTTTTCTGATTTGGAACCCATCTGCTGTTCCATGTCCAGTTCTTACTGCTGCTTCTTGACCTGCATACAGATTTTTCAGGTGGCAGGTAAGGTGGTCTGGTCCCATCTCCTGAAGAACTTTCCACAGTTTGTTGTGATCCACAGAGCCAAAGGCTTTGGCATAGTCTACAAAGCATTGTTTTTCTGGAACTTTTTTGCTTTTTCAATGATCCAGTGGATGTTGGCAATTTGATCTCTTGTTCCTCTGCCTTTTCTAAATCCAGCTTGAACATCTGGAAGTTCACAGTTTACGTAGTGTTGAGGACTGGCTTGGAGGATTTTGAGAATTAATTAATTTCCTAGCATATGAGATGCGTGCAATTGTGTGGTAGTTTGAGAATTCTTTGACATTGCCTTTCTTTGGGATTGGAAGGAAAACTGACCTTTCAAATTTCTGGGGCCACTGCTGAGTCTTCCAAGTTTGCTGGCATATTGAGTGCAGCACTTTTACAGCATCATCTTTCCGTATTTGAAATAATTCAACTTGAATTCCATCACCTCCACTAGCCTTGTTCATAGTGATGCTTCCAAAGGCCCAGTTGACTTTGCATTTCAGGACATCTGGCTCTAGGCGAGTGATCACACTATTGTGATTTTTTGGATTGTAAAAATCTTTTTTGTATAGTTTTTCTGTATATTCTTGCCATCTCTTCTTAATATCTTCTGCTTCTTTTAGGTCCATACCATTTCTGTCCTTTATCGTGCCCATCTTTGCATGAAATATTCCCTTGGTATCTCTAATTTTCTTGAAGAGATTTCTGGTCTTTCCCATTCTATTGTTTTCCTCTATTTCTTTATATTGATCACTGAGGAAGGCTTTTCTTATCTCTCCTTTCTATTCTTTGAAACTCTGCATTCAAATGGGTATATCTTTCCTTTTCTCCTTTACCTTTCACTTCTCTTCTTTTCTCAGATATTTTTAAGGCCTCATCAGACACCCATTTTGCCTTTTTGCATTTCTTTTTCTTGGGGATGATCTTGATCAATGCCTCCTGTAGAATGTCACAAACCTCAATTCATAGTTTTTCGGGCACTCTGTCTTTCAGATCTAAACCCTTGAATCTATTTCTCACTTCCACTGTATAATCATAAGGGATTTGATTTAGGTCACAGCTGAATGGTCTAGTGGTTTTCCCTACTTTCTTCAATTTCAGTCTGAATTTGGCAGTAAGGAGTTCATCATCTGAGCCATAGTCAGCTCCTGGTCTTGTTTTTGCTGACTGTGTAGAAATTCTCCATCTTCGACTGCAAAGAATATAATCAATCTGATTTTGGTATCCTTCTGATGATGTCCATGTGTAGAGCTTTCTCTAATTTTGTTGGAAGAGGGTTTTGCTATGACGAGTGTGTTCTCTTGCTAAAACTCTGTTAGCTTTTGACCTGCTTCATTTTGTACTCCAAGGCCAAATTTGAGTGTTACTCCAGGTATCTCTTGACTTCCTACTTTTGCATTCCAGTCCCCTATGATGTAAAGGACATCTTTTTTTGTTGTTAGTTCTAGAAGGTCTTGTAGGTCTTCACAGAACAGTTAAACTTCAGCTTCTTAAGCATTACTGGTCGGGGCATAGACTTGGACATTACTGAATCCATTTTCATTTTTTATACTCTCATGGTAAACCTTATAATTAATTTATAATATAAAATATAAACAAAAATGAATCTGATAGATGGTACTTAGCACAGGTCCCTTTCTCTTGAAATCTAATAATATTCTTTAGTTTAAACATAGACCAGTAAATAATAACATTATGCCAAAATCTGGAAGAAAATTAAAGTTCCCACTTTCATTGTTTTAACATAAGTTGAACTATCTGTAAACAGAGAGATTAAATTTACTGTCCTTTGAAGAATATTTATCTATGTATCTATCATCTATTTCTACAGTAGTGAACTTAATATTTTAAAGTATTTACTCCAACTGGTATTTTGACTTCATATTTAATACTTAAGGAAGCGTTTTTAACTGTTACAACTATGACATTTTGATAATACAAGGCTACGTTTTAGTTTGTAAATTAAACAATAACAAAATTATCCCAAAGTACTGGGGGCTTATACTATTGAGATCTGATTCAGTTTCTGATGGAAGAGATTGGTAGGGAGGTAGGTTTAATCTGATGAGACTACTAAATAAAAATGAAGGATATTTATAAGGAATTTCTCTGAGAAGCAAGACAATCATTTGGCTGAATTGTTTTAATATTAAGAGCCAGAACTCANACTGTTGTTGTTGGTCTCACTAAGCCAAAATCTGGTTGGACTTTTCCGGAGCATCCTGAGTTCTGCAGTATTCTTCTAATAGATCTCTTGGCTTCAACTCTGCTCTCTACACCCCCTTTTAAATACAGCAGCCAAAGTAATCCTTTCGGTGTCTTTCTGGTATCTAAGTCACTTTCTCTGCTCATTGTCTTCCAGCGATCCTTTCCATTGCATTCAGATGAAAACGAAACTTCTTTGATTTTACAGAATCCAGTGCTCCTCCTTTGCTTCCTCTTCTATTATTCTGTCCTCAACCTTTCTCTAGCTTGATGTTTCTAGAATATTCCAGGGTCTTGCCTTAAGGCTTTTACCCTTGATCTGGTTATTTCCCCTGCTGGGAATACTCTTTCCTCCAATACTTGTTTGGCTAACTTTCTCACTGCCTTCAAGTCCTTGTTCTATCTTATATTCTTGATGAGATTTTCCCTGACTATACCCCTCCAACACATCCATTCCACTTTGTGCTCCTTATCTCTTATCACTTCTCAACATGTTATAGAATGATTGTGTTTGTCTTCCCCTGCTAGAGTCTAAATTCCACAACGGTAGATTTTTTTCATACACTGTTTCAAGGGAAATGTCAGGTCATACATTTCATCAAATTAATGCTTTTCTTTTTTGTTTGAACTTGTAGATGCTGAGTTTGTCTATAAAACATGGAATAATCCCCGTAAGAAATGGAGCTATTTATTTTAGTTGGGATTTTAGGAATTCTTTTTCATTTGTGACATCCACGTTAAGCACAATAGGTGAGTAAGGTGCTTTATTTTTAGTTTAATTTAGTCTTATTTTTTAAATTTAGGAGGTCAGTAATTTAAATTTTTATCATAGCATGGAACTTTGTCTACATGAGTCATAACCCTCCAACCTGCAAATTCAGAGCCTGCTTTTATTTTTAAGATGATATTTCATCAATACACGTAGCTTCCCCTTTATTTTCTATCTTTAAATCATTTGTCCCTTCCATAAGGGACATGGGAACAGTTCTATGTTCCCATTCTCTTTAATGGGTGGTCTTGGCAATGGCATTTCCACCTAGTCTTCCAACATTACTGGTGAGATAAAAAACAAAGCCAGATCCAGCCAGATTTTCCAGGATTTCTGATAAACTATGATGTCCACAATTTCTCTGGAATTTAGCTATAATGTAGCTAGAGAACTTTGTAACTTAAAACCAAAACGTTACAAAGTCAGCATAGATTTCTGCTGAAATTTAGACAATTTTAAGATAGTTTATTATCAACCAAGAGCCATTAGGATTAAAAAAAAAAAAAAAAGCATAGCTTAAGATAGCTGTAGCCAAAGACCCTCAAGAGATTCCTGGAAAATACCACCTTAGACTGCAAAGATCTCGGGCACTGTCATGGAATTTTCCTTCTCATGGGAATAGAGAAGATTAATAAGTGATGACTATTATCCTCAAGTATGGCACACTCAGATCTATTTTCCCTTACTAAAAATAGGATGTGTATTTGCAGTTATGAAGACTAATGCCTGTAAATCTCCAGCAAAATGATATTTGTTTTGAAAGTCTTAGTTGCATATTATATTTCAATAAAAGAATTGAGATCTTGCATTTTAGGGGTCCACATGAGGTCAGAGTGTTGGGACTAGATGTTACCAAGACCTCTGGTTTCTGTCCTGAGGGGAAAATCCATACTTCTCACTTTTCTGGTAATTTCCTTAGGAAAAGTTTCTGGATGTAAAATGACTGCATAATATGCTTTCTCTTAAAAGCTGTGTGTGTTGCTGGGAGTATCTCTTATAAGAAAACATCAATGACAAAATATCAAAAGTGCATCAAAAGTAATACTGAGCAGACATTTCATTTGTCTCTTATCATCCATCAGGTTATGGGTCAATTGCGCCCAGAACTCCTATGGGCCAGATGTTCTGTGTCTTCTATTCTTTGCTGGGGATCCCTCTAACTATCATATTCCTGCAATCTGTGAGTAATGCATTATTACAGCCACTTTCAGAATTTGAGAAATACCTTCAGAGTATGGAAATGAAAGAGGTAAAGTCTACCAAATGGTTTTTTTTTTTTTTTACATGTGCTTAGGTTCATAACCTTAAGTGGAATAAACACATAACACATTACATTCTTGTTAAACATGTGCTAAAAGTACACACACACACACATATGTAGTTATACGTCTGGTATGTGGTTGCTCTATTTTTCTATGGAATTCCTAGATCAATAAATGGTATTCAGACCAATATAACTATATAGTGTTTTATTTTTCTTCAGAAAAAAAGGAGTAATATTCCAAAGAACATTGTAGAATAATGTAGTATAAATGCAACTTCACAACTATGATCTTATTTTATTCTCTAAAGCACCTTCTGAAGTAAATATGGTATAAAACCTAACATCTGGGTTTTCTAGAGGAAAGTATCAACTTAAATTTTTTTGATATTAGGTTCTGAGCTCTTTTCTGTCCACGATACATTTGTCCTCACTGCTACGGGCAAGGAATTTATTTTATTTAAATTTAATGTTAATTTATTTATAAGGGCTTTAATTTATATATGTTATATAAACAAATATGCCTATAATTAAAGGAGGCTGTTTGGAAAACTGTTGGTCAAATTTGTGTTGAGTTGGGGCATATGAAACAAAGAGAGATGACATGGGTGGGTAGTCCATTCCTGATATTCCAGGTGTCCCAGAAAAAGAGATGCTGAGAGGATAAGGACAGGTAAATTGTTTGCTCTTATTGCCTTGAGGAATTCCTGTGACCCAGGCTGCACTTTAGCAGTGATCCTAAAGAACCTAGGCCACCCCATTTTGCTAAAAAAAGGCCCTATGGTGGTCATTGGGAGATTTCACGACTTGGGCATAACAATCCCTAATACCCAACTTACCCAATTTAAGGGGACAACTGAGGCAGCTTGCTCTTTTCTCTTCCTCTCGGGACTCACATCCACTGGCTTAAGAGTAATAACTAAAAGGTCAACTTGTTGCCTAAACAGGCCTGGTCAAAGCCAGCTACCCCAGGCCTTCTTATCAAAGAGCAGTGCCAGTAACAGCAGGCCCTGGCTGGCGTTTCTCCCACTAGGCTCAAGGAATGGAGTCCAGAGAAAGAAACTCCTGGAAAATCATTCAACCACCAATCCCAGAGAAGGTAGTCATGACTGTTCTTGGACTCAGCCCCTTCCTACCATTAATTCTTTCTTGGAGGTGAATTCTGGGAGAAATGGACAAAGAGGCAAGAGCTTTGAGAGTTCCTTAGGGACCAAAAATCTTATGTGGAATAGTTCAACCAGAGAAGTTTCTTTCCCCTTCAAGGAAGAAGATCAGACAGCATCTGGAAAGATTTTGCCCATTTTCTTTTTCCTGGAGCCATGTTATCAATCCTTGTAATTTTATCTGAGATGAAGGATTTGGCCATTTCAGAGATCTGAGATCACTTGAAAATTGTTTTTCAAAACCTACATAGAGCTAAAGTTGGACCTTGTTGTATGCTTACAGACATGTCTAAACAAAGTCATCAGACAGTTACTCAAATGCACCAAATAATAGATAAAATTATATCAGTGATATAGAATGCTCTGAGCTTATTATCACTGTACAAAGTTAAACAAAAGGAGCTAATAACATAATTCCACAGAAAATGAAACCTTCAATATCAATCTCCCCCTTTTCTGAAAGCTCTTTAAACGGTTCCAAAATACACATTAAAAGTCAGCTATCTATTTCTTCCACTTTCCTCTAATTCTGCTGTATTCTGCTATGGGTACCTTACACAGGTTAGAGTATCTCCAAAGTTGATAATGAGTGTCTGTTTCCAAATTTTTAGAGAAACAAGACATGCAAAAATTTTACATCAGCTTTATATCCTACCAAATTTAGAAAGTACTCCAAATCCCAAAATTTATGAAATTAGTGTAATCATTGCACTAAGCATATAAAATGTGCTAAAATTTAAGGAAATATTTACAAGGTGTTCCAGGAACATAATAATAGAAACACACAAAGTTCTTAGCACAGGGTCTGTCCAGTATGAGGTACTTTATAAGTAAGTTTAAAACATATTATTTCTAATATTATTTTACTTATCTGTCTCTCTCCTTTCCCTCCCCAAACTATAACCTCTGTGTGTACCAACTGTCTAATTTTTACCTTGGATCTTGAGTATCTCCCATGGTACTAATAGGAAACACTGAAAAAGGCTTGTTGAATGAATTTTAATTATGCCATGAAAGACATTTAATCAGTTAATATGATGTAGAACTATAAATGGATTATCCAGTTTTTAGATGGGAAAATATTTTCTCCAGCAATTTAAGGTGTTGGAATGTCTCTTATCAGAATAAGGTTATTTTATTTGCTTTAAAAACTTAATGTCCTGAGCTTCCATTTGGTGACTGTCCATCCTACACTCTTGTAGAGCCATTTTGCAGTAAGGACCCAGAGCTAGAGGTGAGAGTAAGCAGGTTGCAAAGCAAAAGAACATTTTAGTCTAAGATCTAGGGAGGGCAGGAGGACAGGGACTGTTTTACATTAAAGTCACAAAAAGTGCAATGCATGAAGAGAAAAAACAGAAGAAATAAAAGATTAGCAACAGAGACTCATGAGAAAGATGATGATTCAGTTGATGGAGCTGGGATGTACTGCTAGATGCCAAGGAAACCTGCAAGTCCGAGTACAGTAGAACATGCTGGGTCAGGAAAGGATTTGTAAGAGGAAATGGCAATTGAATCGACTATAGCTCTCTGATTGCTGTTAGGCTGATGTTAACATCTTCCTTCCTTCCTTCCTCCCTCTTCTCACTTTCACCCCTTCCTTCTTCTTTCCTTCTTAATTTGTTCTCCCTCTTTTCTTTAGACACAAATTAGAACTTGTGAGCTCCTCTTTTTCTTGGTAACTGGACTTTCCGTTTTCATCCTGCTACCACCATTACTTTTCATGAAAATGGAGGGCTGGACTTACAAGGAAGGATTATATTTTGCATTCATCTCTTTAAGTACCATTGGTTTTGGTGACTACATAATAGGTAAGTCAACTGATATTAATCTTAGAATTGTATTATCATTCATAGCCATAGAATCAATAAAATTTGAAGTAAATGTACAACCAGAAAGATAGCATATATCTTACAGGAGTTACAGGCCAAAGATGTTTTAAAATTTTCAACCACCTGACAATCCACAAAAAAGTCCCAAATAATTGCTTCCCATCAAACTTCCTCCTTTGTTTGGGCCACAGAGGACACTAATTATGGGAAAATGGAACAGAAGAATTCTTATAACGTATGTTACCACTTACACAAGCATTTAAAGCTCATGTGTTGTACCCCAATGTTCATCGCAGCACTGTGTATAATAGCCAGGACATGGAAACAACCTAGATGTCCATCAGCGGATGAATGGATAAGAAAGCTGTGGTATATATACACAATGGAGTATTACTCAGCCATTAAAAAGAATACATTTGAATCAGTTCTAATAAGATGGATGAAACTGGAACCAATTATACAGAGTGAAGTAAGCCAGAAAGAAAAACACCAATACAGTATACTAACACATATATATGGAATTTAGAAAGATGGTAATGAGGACCCTGTATGCAAGACAGCAAAAGAGATACAGATGTGTAGAGCGGACTTATGGACTCTGAGGGAGAAGGAGAGGGAGAGGGAGAGGGAGGGATGATTTGGGAGAATAGCATTGAAATATGTATACTATCATGTAAGAAATGAATTGCCAGTCTATGTTCAATGCAGGATGCAGGATGCTTGGGGCTGGTGTATGGGGATGATCTGGAGGGATGATGTCTGGTGGGAGGTGGGAGGGGGGTTCATGTTTGGGAGTTCGTGTAAAAAAATAAATAAATACAAAAAAAATAAATAAATAAAGCTCATGTGTGATGGAAACAGTAGGTACCAAGGATGAATTCTATGCAACATGCATTTAGTATATTTTCCAGTAGGTAAGTTCATTTTCAAATTGCATACGGAAGAAACGATGACCCTTCCAGACATTAAATAATCACGTACATACCTAAATTTCAACCGTAAAATATCCAAGAAGTCTTTTGTACAAAGGCTTCTTCTATATGGCCTTTCCGAGCAAAGCAAATCTTCAGGCTATATATTTTGGGAAACTTTTCCACTGTTCTTGGCTCACTTCTGCCCCAAATTAGCATCATCATATCAGGCATCATTCTTATTATTAACATATTTTTTAAACTTAGCCCAAAGAACAAAAGTATAGTACCCCATTATACATGTATATGGGGCTTCCCCAGTGGCTCAGCAGTAAAGAATCTGCCTGCAACGCAGGAGTCCCAAGAGATGTGGATTCAAACCCTGGGTTGGGAAGATTCCCTGGAGGAGGGCATGGCTACCCACTCCAGTATTCTTGCCTGGAGAATTCCATGGACAGAGGACCCTGGTGGGCTGCAGTTCATGGAGTCACAAAGAGTCAGACATGACTGAGGAAGTAACATAAGGAGAGAGATGAATTTAGCAGTCACGGAGTGAAAAATAACTAACAGTTCAGGAAGAATACTTATAAATATTTCAGCTCTAATGTTTACCTATTTCTGATTAAGTTACCAAAAAGGACATGTATAGACATTTGGGGGTTTTGTATTTTAATCACTAGGTCACAGAAATGAAATAATCTGTAGCAGTCACTTTATTTAGAAAGGCAATACTGAAAAAGAACATAGTATGTGTGGTATATATGGTATTGGATCAGAAATAGAAGCAATTATGCTGAAGAATGCATTGTGCTGACCTACAATGCCAGTATTTTGGAAAAATTTGGAATGGTGGGGAGTGGGAGAATTATTTGGCTGAGTGATATTTTTTGAGGGATTGGCACATTTGGATCCCAATCTATCCTGCGAATGCACCCTGCCATTTAAGGAATGAATAATTTCACTTTGTGTCTGTAATGCCCCACCTTCCCTGGCAGGTCTGCCATGCCCATATATAGCCAGCTCAGGTATGGAAGATGCCACATCTCTCCGCTCACTTATGAAAAGTTTATTCCTTTCTAGAATTTAGCTAACCAAGGTTTCTTGCAGCCATTGCTTTTCTCTGGGACCACTGAAAATGATTTTTTTGTTGTTGTTGTTCTCTTTTTCACTGTGGAATAGGGAAATTTTGTATCCTCTCATTACCTAGCTGGGGGGCTTCTCTGGTAGCTCACTGGTAAAGAATTCACCTGCTAATGCAGGAGATGTGGATTCAATCCCTGGGTCATGAAGATCCCCTGGAGGAGGAAATGGCAACCCACTCCAGTATTCTTGTCTGGGAAATCTCATGGACACCTGGCGGGCTACAGTCCATGGGGTCCTAAAAGAGTCGTCAGACATGATTTAACGACTAAACAATAATTACCTAGCTGGAATGGGGATTTCATAGATGTTTGAGCATAAATTTGAGGGAGTTTGGTAAGGGACTCCAATTAATGGGCCATTAAACTGGAAAACAAAGTCTTTTCAACATTCATCTTGGTCAGTGAAATTATGCTGTCTTTCATAAAATTAAGTTTGCTAAATGTATGCCATAGGTTTACATTTTTATTCTCTTCCTCGTCCTAAAATAATAACTGCAGTTAAAATGTGTTCTTTTGCTCAATAGCCATATTTCATCATGTGCTCCTTGGCAGTTTTTATTGAAGGCCATATTTTCTTCATTAGCAAATTCCAGAATGCCACCAAAGTTCATATGATTATTTACATTTGATATAAAATATTAATTTAAAGGATATTGAGAAAAAATAGCACAGAGATTAGGGGCACACTGCCAATGTTTATTGAGGCTCAGTATAGTGTGAGATGCTGGGAATGACTGAAGGCAGGAGGAGAAGGGGATGACAGAGGCTGAGATGGTTGGATGGCATCACTGACTCAATGAACATGAGTTTGAGTAAACTCTGGGAGTTGGTGATGGACAGGGAGGCCTGGCATGTTGCTGTCCATGGTGTTGCAAAGAGCCAGACATGACTGATAGTGTGAGATGGTTGTTGGGATTATGCATATTCTTTCTTTGTGTTTCTAATTATTTCAAATTGATTTTCACAATAAAAAGCTACAAAATATCTGGCATATTTGTAGCCATAAAGAATAAACCAATGGCAGAGTAGGAATATATATTTGTGGGTGATACTGTAAGCAAAATTTGAATTTCTGAAAGTTTTTTTTATATCTTGTTTATTTTTAGAAATTTCCACAATAAAAAGCTACAAAATATCTGGCATATTTGTAGCCATAAAGAATAAACCAATGGCAGAGTAGGAATATATATTTGTGGGTGATACAGTAAACAAAATTTGAATTTCTGAAAGTTTTTTTTATATCTTATGTTTATTTTTAGAAATTTCCTACAGCAAGTAAAAGAAATGATCTGATTAATATACATGTATCCCAAACTCTTATGCACATCTGTATCTGTATTCTAATCCATTCTGTAACATGCTCAGAATTCAGCTTAATATATTTCCACAGTTTTCAAACCATACATAGAAGTAGAGCATTTTTTTAAACTTCATGTAATAAATATGTTACAAAACATTTATTGTAAATTAAACTGTGTAACTATAATTCCACATTCTGTTGAATACGATATTCATTTCAGAAATTCTACTTTTTAGTTTCCAGTTGGTCTTTAATAATTGGTGGTTAGAATTTAAAAGTTGACTTTTTATGGGTTTACACTACTGTGATATAGTTTACAAGGAGAAGATTGGAAGCAAAAGTTGTGCCCAAATAATTTAAATGTGATTTCCTTTTGCCTTTAGGTGTAAATCCTTCTAAGAATTATTCAAATATTTACATGGCAATAGTAACACTTTGGTGTACCTTTGGTCTTACATGGATGGCTCTTTTTTTTAATTTGCTTTCAACAAATTTGGAAAAAACTAAAATAAAATTTACTTGCAATACGTTATGGCAAAGAGAAAGAAAGTTTTCTGGGAAAAGATCGTATTTCCGGCCTGCTCTGCAAAGATAATCAGAGTATCTCAAACTATTTTTTGTTAAATAGTGAGACAAGGTGATAAAAGAGAATAAACATTTTTTCCAATTAACCTGCCATATGGATCATATTCACAGTGAAGCTTTGTAATTCATATTTTATTTTGAATTGTATTAAATAACTAATTGAAAACACATAATTTTAACTGTTCTCATGAACTTTTCATTTTCAAAGGCTTTCATTATGCAACATTTGATATATACAAAATGACTTACAGAATCACGCAAGTGAAAAAGTATTATAAATTTCCACGAATCCACCATATAACTTGTGAAGTAGAATTAATGACAATACAACTGAAACTACTTGTGTGAACCTCCCCAATACCATACCATCCTCTTGGCTCCTCAGAGGCAACAATTATTTCGACCCATGTTAGTACATAATTACCAAGTTATTTTTTTGAAGTAGTTACTCAGTTTAGGCTCACATCAGAAATGCATGTGAGTTTTCATTATTCTGTATTTTCACTTAAACTTGATATTGTCAGATTTAAAATTGTTACCCATATAATGGGTAAAGAATGTGATCTCACTGTAGTTTTAATTTGTTTATTCCTGATTACCATAGAGGCTGAGTACTTTATATTTCTGGCTTTTTTTTTTTTTCTTTTGTAAATTGCCTCTTCATGAATTTTGCTCACTTTTTTTAAAAACTGGGTTATTTGTCTTCTGTTTAGTAATTTGCAAGAGTTACTTTATTTTTAGTAAACTCTGAATACTAATCTATTTTCAGTTATATTTATTTTAGACATCGTATCTACTTTGTTCATCTTTCCACTTTTTATGGCATATTTTGATCAACAGAAGTTCTTAGTTAAAATGTAGTTTATCTTTTCTACTACTATTTCCCATTTTGTTTAAAGATATTTTCTGATTAATATATTTAACCAAATTAATTGAGAAGCTAACCAATGTAAATGACTGCCCTGTAAATGACTGTGAGAGATATGATATAGTCACTGTCTTAATGGAAATTAAACATCAGCAAACATAGGGTACAGAATAATGAAGGCCTGTTGTGTGCCATTCACTGTGGCGAATATTTTGAATAACTAAAACATATTGAGAATTTATATGCAAATTCTTTGCATTCCTCATTTTTTCTAATCCTTACAAAATCTTAGAAGTGGGTAAGTAATAACATTTCACAAATGAAGCAATAATCTATGATAATTTACCCAAGTCACTCAACAACTAAGATGCTGAACATAGTTCATTTAAACATTATAATATCCCAAGTCATTTTTCATATATTGTAAGAAAAACATAAAATAATCCTAATCTAGCATTTACATTTTGAAGACTTGTTAAGTACAGAGCATTGGTTTATATCTTCTGGTGTTCATGCATTATTTATACAGAAAAATGAGTACCATAATTAGGATCAAAATACTTTTGAGATCAAAGAAGGAAAAGCCTAGGTTATAACTGAAGAAAACTGGAATCAGCATCCACAAGAAGGTAGCTGTGGTATGAGTCTGAATCACCTGAAGACTCTTGTAGGTGAATCAAGCTGGGATGGTTGGGGTAAAGAGACAGGACTTGACAGTGTCCAGACAATGGAGGGCTGAAAAGATACTAGTAGGGCAAGAGATTAGGTGGAGGACACAAGCAGTCTTTGTGTCTACAAAATGGAGCTGTATTGTGGGTGGAAGGAGGATACATTTGGGACTTAAGACAGTAGACGGATAATGCTGAATTGAAAGGGATTAGGAGAGGAAAAACTCTGAAAGTTTTGTGATGCTTAGAGTCTGTTAATCACAAGGACAAAGTTTCTTGGTGTTTTCTAATGAATGGATGTAGTTATAATGGGGAACAGGAACTTCATTTACACAGGCTCAAAATGTGTACTCAGGTGTGAAAGTCTTAAAAGATGAGTTACTGCCCAATATTGTGCAAACAATGAGTCACTGTCCAGTATTGTGCCAAGAGAAGAAGTCAAGACCTTAATTTTTGGGTACAACTACTTGAGTGAGGGATCTGGCCAGAAAAGATCAACTACAGTTTTTGGATTTCTCCCCCTTGGGTAGGGAATAGCTTTGGCATAGTGTTATAAATACTTCAGGTAAAGTCCTATACACCTGTGAAGATTGGGAGTGGTGCTGTCTTGTCTAATACACAAATACCAACACAAAGAATCAAGGAAAGTTAAAAAAAAAAAAAACAACAGGGAAATAGTTCCGAAACAAAATTACAAGATCAATAATCAGAAACTAATGAAATGGGCATATATGACTTATCTGACAGAAAACTCAGGATAGCTATTACAAAGATGTGTTCTACAAGATCAGGAGAACCAAACTGACAAAGTGAAAACTTCAACAGAAATAGAAGTATAAACAAGTGCCAAACAGAAATAATGGAGCTAAATAAAATAAGAGAAACGAAAAAATTCACTGGAGTTCAACAACAGATTCAACAATAAGCAGAATTAAGTATTAAAAAACTTGAAGGCCAGTCACTGGAACTTATCCAGTCAAAGAAGCAAAAAGAAAAAAAATAATGAAAAATCATGTAGAAAGCTTAAGGAGAATATGGGACATCACAAAACAGATGACTAGATACACTATGGGAGTTCTGGTGGCAGAAGAGAGAGAGAAAAAGAGGCAGAAATCTTATTCAAAGAAATAACAGCTGAAGGTTTCTTAAACCCGGGAAGGAAATGTACATCCAGATTCATGAAACCCCACAGAATTTGAATATGATGAATCCAAAGAAATCTACACCTAGACATTTAATATTCAAATTGTCAAAAGTCAAAGACAAAAAAGTTTCTTTGTTGCTTTTTTGAGGCAGTTATCTAATAAAAACATTACCACTGATATACATCTTAGAAATATGTGGAAGAAATTTGTGAATGTGGTTTGGAATGATGGGCAAGAGAGTCAAGAGCAGGACTGTATATAAAGAAAAGTATACTCCAATTTATCCCATTGTTTTGAATTTAGAAAAAGTCACCCTTAATAGATACATAATCATTTTTTGTGTGTAATGAGAATGCCTAAGTGTGTGTGTGTTAGTTGCTCAGTTGTGTTCAACTCTTTGCAACCCCATGGACTGCAACCTGCCAGGCTCCTCCATCCACGGAATTCTCCAGGCAAGAACATTGGAGTGAACTGCCATTCCCTTCTCCAGGGGATCTTCCTGACCCAGGGATCAAATCCAGGTCTCCTGCATTGCAGGCAGACTCTTAACTGTCTGAGCCACAAGACCTACTCTCAAATAGAGAATTTTGGAAGCAGCAAGAGAAAAGCGATTTGCCACATACAAGGGAACCGCCGTAAGATCATCAGCAGTTTTCTCAGCAGAAACATTACAGAAAGGACTGAGATGATATATTCAAAGTGCTGAAAGAAAAAAAAGCTGTAAACCAAGAATATTATATATATCTGGCAAAATTGTCCTTCAAAAGTGAATGAGAGATAAAACCTTTCTCAGACCAAAAAAAGCTGAGGGAGTTCATCCCTCCTCGATCTGCTTTAGCTCAACAGCAAGTTAAAAACTGCCTATTTTTATTTTTATTTTTTTTTTGACTTTAACTCGTAGGGCTTTTATTTATTTATTTATTTATTTGTATTTATTTATTTATTTATTTATTTATTTGCATGGCTTTTTTTTTTTTGTATTTATTTATTTTTTTACACGAACTCCCAAACATGAANCCTTCTCCAGGGGATCTTCCTGACCCAGGGATCAAACCCAGGTCTCCTGCATTGCAGGCAGACTCTTTACTGTCTGAGCCACAAGACCTACTCTCAAACAGAGAATTTTGGAAGCAGCAAGAGAAAAGCGATTTGTCACATACAAGGGAACCTCCATAAGATCATCAGCAGTTTTCTCAGCAGAAACATTACAGAAAGGACTGAGATGATATATTCAAAGTGCCGAAAGAAAAAAAAAAGCTGTAAACCAAGAATATTATACATATCTGGCAAAATTGTCCTTCAAAAGTGAATGAGAGATAAAATCTTTCTCAGACCAAAAAAAGCTGAGGGAATTCATCCCCCCTCGATCTGCTTTAGCTCAACAGCAAGTTAAAAACATCCTATTTTTAAAAATGGGCCAAGGACTTGAATAAATATTACCAAAATTGCATATGAAAAGATGCTCAAAATTACTAAATGTAAATTAAAAATCCATACCTGTTAGGATGGTTATTATGAAAAAAATATAATGTTAGCAAAATATGGAGAAATTGGAACTTTTTTTACACTCTTGGTACGAAAGTGAAATATTGCAGCCTCTGTGCAAAATAAAGTTTCCTCAAGAAACTGAAAAGATAAACATATGATTCAGTAATCCCACCTCTGGAGATTTATCCAAAAGAACTGAAATCAGGATCTCAAAGAGACTTTTTACCCCCAAGTTCACTGCAGCATTATTCACAGCAGCTAAGATGTAGCAATAACCTAAATGTCAATAATGTGATATGTATAATAGAATATTTTTCAGCCTTAACNCTTTTTTTACACTCTTGGTACGAAAGTGAAATATTGCAGCCTCTGTGCAAAATAAAGTTTCCTCAAGAAACTGAAAAGATAAACATATGATTCAGTAATCCCACCTCTGGAGATTTATCCAAAAGAACTGAAATCAGGATCTCAAAGAGACTTTTTACCCCCAAGTTCACTGCAGCATTATTCACAGCAGCTAAGATGTAGCAATAACCTAAATGTCAATAATGTGATATGTATAATAGAATATTTTTCAGCCTTAAAAAAAATTCTGCCATATGTGACAATATGAACAAACCTTAATGGCATCATGCTAAGTGAAATAAGCCAGCTACAGAAGGACATATACTGCATGATTCCACTCATAGAAGATATCTAAAGTAGTCAGACACATGGAAGCAGAGAGTAGAATGGTGATTGCCCAAGGCTGGAGGGGGAAATGGTGAGTTGCTATTCAATGGGTATATAAAGATTTAGTTATAGAACATGATTTAATTCTAGACATCTACTGAGCAACATTGAGCCTCTGGTTAACAATATTGCACGTTACACCTAAATTTCTGTTGAGAGTAGATCTCATAATAAATACTTTTACCAGCACAATTCCCTAACTAAATTACATATATCATTAGAGGCATTTATTTGGGAACCAGAAACTATACCTCTCTCTCTCTTTAGTCACTAAGTTGTGTCCGACTCTTGCAACCCCATGGACTGCAGCTTGCCAGGCTCCTCTGTCCATGGGATTCTCTGGGTAAGAATACTGAAGTGGGTTGCCATTTCCTCTTCCAGGGGATAATCCTGACCCATGGATGGAATCTGGTCTCCTGCACTGCAGGCAGATTTTTTTACCAAAGCTACATAAAGCAATAGAGTTACAAATCAAGCAAACTTTCCAGAATGAAAAATGGAATAATTAAAACACAGAATAAAGGAAAGAGAGCAAGGTTGAAGAAGACAATACAAATAAATAAAAATCAGTTGTATTTCTATACACTAACAATGAAAAATCTCAAAATGAAATTAAGAAAACAATTTCCTTTACAATTTCAGGAAAGAAAATAATTAGGACCAAATTTATTCAAGAAAGTTCAAGATTTGCATACTGAAAGCTACAAAACATTAATAAAAAAACAAGACCTAAATAAGTAGAGGGATTTATGTTTTTATATTGAAGACAATGTTGTAAGATTTAAAATAGTCTTAAAATTGATCTACAGATTCAATGTATAAATTTTCTTATGAAAATTTCAACTACTTTTTTTTGCAGAAATTAACCAGCTAATAGTAAAATTTATGTGGAAATTTAAGGAACTCAGAGTAGTAAAAACAATCTTGAAAAAGTGTTTGAGGACTCACTATACCTGGATTAAAAAATCACAAAGTTACAGCAATGGTACTCACACAGGATAGATACATAGATCAACAGAAGTGAGAATGGAGAAATAAACTGACCACAGATGAATGGGCTTATTTTTTCAAGTTTTGATACACATTTTCTAGAGTAGTTTTAAGTTTACAGAAAAATTGCACGGAGAATAGAGTGCAGAGAGTTTCCAGATATCACTTATCTCACTGCAGTTTTTCCCTATTATTAACATCTTGCGTTAGTGTGGTACAATTGCTAAGATCAATGAACCTGTATTTATACCTTTTACTAATTAACATCTGTGGTTTACGCTAGGGTTCATTCTTTGAACTCTACCTTCAGGGGTCAATTTTAAGTGATTTGTTAGTTTCTATATATTCCAAACGTTTTACATGATTACTTTTGTAGTCTAATACCAAAGACAATTTCCAAGTTAGTATAAAATGATTTAGGACATCTAAAGTATAAATTCTAAAGAGGTGGCTTTGAAAGACTATGACTACCATAATGAATAAGTTTGCAAACAAAAATGGGAGCAATTTCCAGTGAATATCTCCTTCACATCCAGGCAGATTCCTTAATTAATATACAAA